>ADNK01001567.1:42500-51016 GCA_000320545.1 Bigelowiella natans CCMP2755
CACGCTTTCCGAGCATCTTACACCTTAGCTGAGAAGCGATTCGAAGCTCTATTTTTCTCTTAATCAGCATGCCTTTCACGCTCATGCGTTTCGATTTTCTCCGGGCGACCGTTTTCAGAGGCTTCTTTACGTGCAATCCCCCGAACATATGTTCCCGAGTCACTACTCCAGTGTTCTTTTTTCGGTGAGAGTACAACATGACTTTTGCTTCAAACGGGGCCATTCTGCTCGGATTTCCTCTCTCCCCTGCCCGTCTCTTTAAGGTTCTACATAGGCTGCGATGTGATTCTTGAACAATTTCACCTCGATTCTTCGCCATGGTATTTGGTGCGGGGGGGGAGGAGAAGAGCAGAGCAACCTCAGTGCTTGGTTCAGTTGGACGCGCAACAACAAATACCAAAAAGCCTGTGTGGCAAACCAAATTCAGAACTTAACCGATCTTTTCTTTCCCTTCTGTGTGTAAATTTGCGAGTATTTCTTATCGACTTTTCTGTAACGTATTTGTCGCAGCTTTAGATGGGCTTGTATACGCATGTTGGACGGGGAATAAAAGGCCGCAAACTCTTCACGAGTACTAACGCTTTTTTGAGTTCAACTTTGGCCAAGATTTGTATGAAAATAGCCTACAATCTTCATCTAAACTGGCAGATGCTGTTGTCGCCAGCACAAGAATCGGTCGTATCTCATAGGAAAATACATGTTTACTTATGCTTTCCAGGAGAGAATCTTCACGGAATAAGGGTTTTTCCACCTATTTTCTCCTTGTTTTTCCAGGTCTCGTGTCCTAATTGCCCTATGTTCGCATGGTTTATGAGTTTTATTTATGTTTTATTCCGGGAGGCATGTCGTCCGTGAATCTTCCGCTGGATTTGTTGTTGTTATCTCTGTTACAAGATTTGGACTGAGCCGCTAGGTTTGCACGGCCCATCGCTTTCTTTCGTGCTTGTTGACTGGGGAGGGGGGGGGATGGGATTGAGTGAATTTGATGATGATTTCGACTGTACCATTGGAAAAGCTTCATCCATTCATTCTACTGATGCATTCATTACTCGTCTAGACAGAAAGTCTGCCAAGCGAGAGGATCATCGGCCAATGAGTTCCAATAACAATGGTCCCAAGCGCCTTCTGATTGTGTTGCCGGACGTTGGCCAGTCCGCGTCAAAACTCAGAGGTCAAGAAGGGGGAATGTAATGTAAGAGGGGGACGCAGGGTTGATGAGTGCAGGAGCATCTTTATTCAATATGAATATAGAGAGATGGTGACGTACATATGTTGTCGTCCTAACTAGGCCTTGTTTCCTTCCTGGAAGACTCGTTGGACCCGGGTAAAAAGGGCAGAACAAAGGTCGTAAAAATACAGGCACGTAGGGTTTGACCAATATATGGCTTCTTTGCGCCATGCTGCTTACAAAATCATGCTGAAAGAGACATTAGTATTTTTGATTAAGAATGAATGAGAGACCATAAGGCGATTCCTTCGGAAGACATCTCCAAAATTCCTAATGCAAGTAGCAATAACATTGCGGGTAATTCAGATCATCGTGTACAACGCCCCCTATCGGAAGATTAGCGCTCTGCGCGGGTAAGTGTTGTTGCCCCGCAAATATTAGTTAGTATTCATAAATAATATTCACACACACACACACACACACACACGACACTACTTATAATATATATATATATATATATATATATATATATATATATATATATATATATAACATGTATTTGGTATGTTGTTTATGTTTGTATGGTGCACACACACACACACACACACACACACACATGCAATGGCCAAAACAATCGTCTAGTTTCTGTGAGTATATCATTCTAAGAAAGGGCTGTTTGTGCTGCAAATTGTTACTTTCCCAGCGCAAAGGAGCGAGCTTGGTGTGATGTTGAAGATATTCAAAAGCTAAGAAATTACAGGTGCTTTAAAGACTGTTACACGCACAATTCTTCTTAAATGGACAGCCGGCTAATCCGGAAAAAGTGTTTTGTAACTCCCCAACCAATTGATTTTTTTACGTTTTGGAGGATTGATTATCGACGTGCCACAGCACATTCCAAAATAATAAGTTGTAATCTCGGTGGACTCTTTTCCGTGAAGCGATGACTCAGTTTTCTTGGTTACGTGCGTTAATGGATAAGTGTGCATTCATTTTGGGGTTATTGACTTGCAGCGTGCTGACGAAGGGGATGAAGAAAGACCTAAAGGAATCGGTGAAGAACATACACGAAGAAATCAAAAAGGTGACGCAGCAACTCATTGGCAGAAGAGTACTGACGCATATTTGCCTTCACACATCACTTGCCACGGCTATAGAATGCGATCTCATTTATTAGTTTCTCGTTTTTTGAAATGTTGTCGTCGTCATCTTCACTGTCACCGTCAACAGCAATAACAACAACAGCATTTTGGTCGTTGTCGTCATCTGCTAGCCCTTAGTCATCTGCTATCCTTATCAATAACATCAGTGGCAGCACGTAGTAGCTCGCTGCAGGGCTCTCATAGCGCAATGATATGTTCTCAAAAAAAGTAACCGACTACGATTTATATAGGAAATCAGCAAATTTGGAGTGAAGCAGAAATACGTGTCCCTACTTGGGTTAGGACAGGTACGGTGCAAAGCAAAACAGGGAGGGGGGGGGAGGGGGGCGAGAGACGAGTCGTGTTGTTGTTGGCGAGGATGGTGAGAAATCCAAAGATGCTGCTGCAAGAGCACGCATATGGATGATGATGATGATGATGATGATGATGATGATATGGTGCGATGATGTGCTGATGATGTTCCATGAACAGGGAGGTGTCGTCTCAGTGCTAGCTGGCATGTCTTACAAGGGCGGGCTCTGCAATGTGTGTGACATGATAGCGTCGTAGTATTACCAGGAAGAATATGATGAGAATGAATGGTCACTTCTCCCGAATGTAAGTGTCAAGGATGGTGATATCGATAGCACTGTTTCCAATCGAAAAGTTCATGTACATACCCTTTCTCAGCTATAGTATGATCAATATACCGCCATTGTCATCATCACCAACAAGAATAATAACACCTTCTCCTTCTTCTTCAATATCACCAGATCTCGTGCATAGGCACCGAAGGGTTTCCAATGAAGGAGCTAGTGGTTATGCACATCAATGCACACACACACACACACACACACACACACACACACACACACACACGCACACGCAAATCAACCTCACCGTTGCTATCTGGGATTGACCCCTCCCCCCCTCCGCCACCACTCTCTTTCTTAACATTACTAAGACTGCTATTCTCTGGTACTGTATTTTCTTTAACAAAAATGAAGCTGAAAGAGGCGGACTCAAAATCTACCAGCGGCGCCATAGCAACTGCAGACAGCGCCATAGCACACGCAACTAAGGACAACCATAAATCGTACATAGGGGTGTGTGAATATATATATATATATATATATATATATATATGTATATAAAAACGAGTAGAATGTCAGGAATTGTACCGTGCTTTTCAGACCAAATTTATAGCTTGCTATTCTACCAACCCCTCACCTCCTCCTCCCATCCTCCTCGTTTGTGTGCTCTCTTCTTATCTTCTCTTTCCTACTGTGCGTTGCATTCAGATCGTCAATACCAAGTCAACTGAAAGTTTTGCAGTGGAGTTCAGAGTAGTTCACAATCATAATCAATATTAGCGGGGACGACGAAGACGAGGACAACTCTTCTAACGATGGCGAGATTAGGGGCAAGGGGGGGGCTTTATATTATTAGAGGAAATATACGGTCTTCGCGAGCATTGTGTCAGTATATGAGATCACCCAATCGGGTGGTGTACTTCTCCTCCTCCTCCTCTTCCTCCGCCTCATAATCATCATTAGCTCTTTCATGATAGCATTGTTGGGTATATATACATGATGCCGTAAATGATGTGATGATAACAGAAATACTTTGAGAGAAATGGAATCAGCCATCGTCACGTTAGAACGATCATAGCGTAAGAATTTCAACCATAACGCGGAGGGTGGAGAAGGGAAAGGGAGGGAGGGAGAGAGAGAGGGTGAGAATATGCCTGCTCTTTATTTCCACTTCATCTTCTTGAAAATTCATAAACTTTGCTATCACTTACCCCAATGCTTTATCTTGCTACTATTAATTCTGGCCTCATCCGACGCGTTTGTGGAGGTAATTTCCTGTTTCAATTTGTTTTCTTTTTACAGTTCCGAAGTCGAAGGGAACGATCTATTGCAAGAAGCACTCTTCAAGAACAAGTACGGGAGTAGTTGCTGCATGCGTTGGTTTGCTCACTCTGCTAGCCAAAAAAGGACAACGGTGGGAGGGTGGGAGATAGTGGGTAGAATCTCCGAACTGATTGAATAATTTTCAAACGACAGAGATGAATTCAGTGATATGGGAAGACAAAATTGCTATTCATTTTGGGTGAGGACTGCGTTTTCACGGATAAAGTGAATATCACTATGCGCTTATAGTGCTTGAAGAGCTTTATGAGCGAACTAAAAATAGATGGCGCAACGAATGCTGTTATTTCATAGTTATTCCATTAGTTTGCAGAGGAGTAGCTGCGTTTGCTTGTTCTAGAAGATTCAGACAAGCAAGGAGTGTGTTAATTTGATGGCGAAGAAGTTTGTCAAATCTTCTTACAATTTAGGCTTTAGTAATCAATCATGCATTCGTGCAACGGCCGCATCGCGTACAAATTTAATTTGTTTTAGTTAGATTGCCGAAATAGCTGTGGCATGCAAGTGTTGCGCTGGCATTATGCAATGATGCACGGAAGTACGGTAGCTGCTAATAAAATGTTACAAATACAAGTAAACACAGCCATATGCTATACAGGCTATATGACGTATGACAATATATAACAAACCATCGTGATATAGTGCATGCATGCATTGTTTCGCGCTTTAAACAGGTGGATATGCACACACACACACACACACACACACACACACACACACACACACATATATATATATATATATATATATATATATATATATATACATATATTAATGAGCGGGCGAAAGGATATCCCCCATTCTAAACATTCTCATAAGTAGCGCCTATCTGCACCATAGTAATGATCATCAGAAGTAGGCTAGCAGGCATGATGATGATATGGCATATGGCAGGTTTTGTCATGTTTTGCTACATAATGACAATGGACAGTGTAATTATAGAATATACAATAGGTTGTAAATATTCACGGTTTATTTGTCTACAGTATGGCCGATCCCTGACACCTTTGAGCTAACCACTCTTTCATGCAGATAAACTCCTGCTTGGCTATTGTGGGATTAATTTACAGTATGTTCCGCAATTTTATCTTTGCTACCATAAACAATTAATCTTATCGTAATCAAAGTTTCTTCCCCACATTAGAGCAATCCACGTCCACCAAAACCCATCAGCATTCTCTTGAGAATATCCTTATTCGTCTCCTCGGTTGGCTCACAGTTCATTGCATCACTAACAGAAGTTGATGAGCGACTATGATTAGTAATGGGACAAGACGATTGGGTCCCTCCTCTGCTTAAACTCTTGAAACTATCCTTCACATCACTAGAATTGCTCATTGCTTGATTATGCCTGGTTCGCTTCGAGTTTAACGAACCCTCCCAAGGCGTTCTCTTTGGCTGAGCATCAGACAACACGGAAGACCTTCTTTTTGTCGACATGCTTCCAAGTCTGACGCGGTGGCCAGACCATGTTCTTGCCCCAGAGTACGAAGTAATGGTGGGCGTGGTCACCACCGACTCAATTTCCATCTTGGAAAATGATGCACACGAAAGTGATGGGCGCCAAATGAGAAAAAATGAGATAACTTTTAGTTCATTTAAATGGGAGAAACAAATTAAATGGAGGCTGTTTTTCCAAATAACCGGAAAACCTGCTGCGATTTTAGCAATGTGGCGCCCGCAAGGAAGTGGGGCCTCGTCGTTTATCGTTGGAAAAAAACAGGCTTTGGCGGGGCTTATTTTTAGTGTCGTTGTGTCGTTTCGGTCGATCACAGCCTTTTCTCGGCGAAATTCGACATCTTGGGACGCTGCGTCCAATTTCCCGATAATTCGCCTTAAAGAATACAATATAAAAATGCAGGTGATTTCTATGGATTTCTCCATATTCTTCGCACGCAAAGGTAGTCGTACTTGTATCTCGCTTTTACGTCAGCAGCCAATCGCCGTAGCAGGACACGATCTCCTCCCCTCCTCCTCTACCTCCTTGCATACGACCCTAGTCGAACAAGTGGTGGTGGTGACATCATAGAGATTCAAGATGCAAGCGACGATCTGGTGACACGAATGTTATCAGCCACTAAGATGCGCTCTGCTGTTATGTTTTTGCACTCGTTTACTACTTACATCGGAACGTGTAAAAAAGTTCTAGCCATCACAGGATTTACATAGATATGTCATTTGCAGCACCATTCGCGGTTTCTTACCGATATTCCTCCTCCTTATGGTAACATCGGCCGTCCATGCGGTCGCGAGTGCCGAAGAGGCGGATATTCCCAAATTCAAGTGGTCTCAGGATGAGGACACCCTCTACATAACTATAGAAGGTAGCAGTAGTCACTTGCGTAGTAAGTGAGAGTTTGGACGTGATACCGACAAATCACCGTGATCAGTAATATAGATCTTGATAGCATGTGCAACGAATACCCCGCACGTAAACAAATATATTTGTTATCAAAAGAGCAACAATCCGCGTCGAATTTTGGTGTTCTTTTTCGACGACAACTAACCCATTTTTAGCGACTGCTGTGTTGTGCTGCGCGTTCTTGCGCCTTTTTCACTTTCTATCATTGACGATAAAGTTCCATGCAAGAACGAGACGATCGACATCGCTGCCGACAAGGACTTCTTCGGTTTTTCATGTGTGTCACTCGTGGATGGAAAGAAGAAAACATTAGCATTCTCTCCAAGGTGGTGATGTTCTCGACTCAATCCGCAATCGACCCTAATATCATATCTCATCCTCTTTCTCTCTCTCTCTCTCTCTCTCTCTCTCTCTCTCTATATATATATATATATATATATATATATATATATATATATTCATATAATTGTGTGTGTGTGTGTGTGTGTGATTTTGCAATATGGTGACTATATCCTTATGCGCCTGTGCATATAATAGAGAGGATATTGTTGCGGAGACGGCGAAATGTGCAGGGAAGGAAAGGTATGACTGTATTTCGTTGATATGATATCTAGTTAGTGTTGCTGTATCTGCTCTGTAATGCACTACACGTATACACTCGGTGCAATATAATATTGAATCAAAGCTGGAAACTACCACCATTCGAAGCGCAGGGGGTTGTACAACTGTTTGTGTGCGTGCATATGTGCATGTGTGTATGTGTGTGTGTGTGTGTGTGTGTGTGTGTGTGCGTTGATATCTTTCTGTTTCTTCTGTTGGTGTAGCTGTTCGTCGATTCCAGAATCACTGTTTCTTCATCTTTAATATTGTTCCATAATACCCATAGGGCCTATGAGACTTGTACACTGAAGAAAGTAATTGTTCCATAATACCTATAGGGCCTATGAGACTTGTACACTGAAGAAAGTGCATAGGTAGGTCATCACTCAGTATCACGATGATGCATTTTCATATTCATATAGAGAAAGAGAGAGAGAAGAAGGGGGTGGGGGGGAGGGAGTTTGTAATTGTTTACACGTACATGCACATAATGACGCTACAGGCACTACTTCGACCGACTATGGGCACCCGAGGACGACAAAAAACTGACTGCAAAAGCAAAGGTAGTAGTAGTTTCTAAATGGTTTGCAATTTCATCCGAGACGTGTCTTGTTATTTCGAGATGTAGTACCAATATCTAATCTGCGGAACACTGTTGATGGTGCTGATTTTTCGAGTCAAGTATCTCTCTCTCTCTCTCTCTCTCTCTCTCTCTCGCTCTCTCTCTCTCTCTCTCTCTCTTGCTCTCCTTTTCTTCATGTTTGTTGGACGGGGTAAATGTGTTTCCTACCATGAGACTTTTCGCATTTTTTTCTATTTTGGGAGTTGTTGCTATGTATGGTATGTGAGAGCATGTGAACGAAGACGAATGGCGGAATGATTTGGAGGGGGGGGGGGGTGCTTTGATGCTGCACACAGGTCGACTGGAAAGCGATGAATGATGAAGAGGCGGAGGACTTCTTGGGCTACAGGTGCCAACAACAAAAACAGCAGCAGCTACCTTCTTCTCGTGACCTGAAGCTATTCACCGATGATCCTAGCGGAGTAAAATTTTGAGAGAATGTTTCTGGAAACAACAAACACTATGATCGGTGTTGTATTCAAGTCTTTCCTTGCATCTATCATCATACCGTCAGTACCAAACATGTGAAGAGCCTTGATGAACAAGCGTTGGATAAGCTCAAAGCTAAAGCAAAGAAGAAAAGGGTACACATACTCTCTGAGAGTACCTACCTACCGATAGAGCAAGAGAAAGAGAAATAGAAATAAGAGAGAGAGAGAGAGAGAGAGAGAGAGAGAGAGAGAGAGAG
>ADNK01001565.1:0-28113 GCA_000320545.1 Bigelowiella natans CCMP2755
AGAGAGAGAGACCCCACTTTAACATACGATTATATATATATATATATATATATATATATATATTATTTGTGTTTGTGTTTGTGTGTGTGTGTGTGTGTGTGTGTGTGTGTGCATATATATATTATGGGATGTAATCAATACATCAAACAGGGCTAATATATATATATATATATATATATATATATATATATATTCGCGCTAGAGCACGCGCACACACACACACACACAGGCACACTTACGCGCCTCCCATGTTTATTTTTGAAAAAAATACATATATAATATACAATTCATAATTTAATGTGGTAACGATAGGTAATCCGAGTTTGTTGGTGAGCAGTTCTACCGATGAACGCTTTTGCGTCTTCTTCTTCATGGGCGCAAGTCTCCTGTTAGTCTTTGAAGGAAAAAAGCTGCTTAAGGAAAATCAAGACTAAATCCCCCTTCCTTCCCCTCCATTTCCTTGTCTCCTCTTGCATGCACGCGCGTAGATATATCACGGCATAGAACGCCGCCCTGCTCTCTTTTGGTCATTTTGCTCTGCTTTACCTTATATGTCAAGTCGTGCAGCAATTCTCCCATTTTTTTCCTCTTTCTGTGCCCGATGTTGATTGTAAAATCAGCGTTGGTGTCAATGTATTTCTCATAAATCTCCTGCGATAGCAAAATTTTTCGAATGAAAGAGCGGTAATAACAAGACTTAAACTTTGCAAGACGACCATTAGATTTTGGCGCATTGATTCTTCTGAATTTAGGCCTTGGAGATGCAAATGCTGGCCAGACAAACAAAGAAGTGAGTGACAATCATCGAAAAGTTGGATTCGTTTGAACCAAAAAACCTAAATAGAACCAATCTTCCAAAATCATATTATCTTCGTAAGTGCATTAGCGATTCCGCTCGTGCGGGTGCTACACACACACACACACGCACGCACACATTTTTACACAGACACTATATCACAGATATGTTATTCGCTCTCATCACATTGATTTAACTTTATAACATGTATGACTGTGTGTGCATTCGTATGCAAATGTATGCGTGTCCACGCCTATTATGTGCACCACGTGAATGCATTCAGTCGCTTCATTTCCACAGGAATATATGAAAGATAATTGTAACTGCGATGTGTATGGATAGTACTTGAAACAAAATACAGTCTCTATAGAAGTATATATGCTCTGGGGACCTGCCAACAGAATTCAACAAATATGCGTTTGGTGATTTTTGAGCGGGGGAACCAAATTTGTAGTGGTGGATTTTTTCCAGAGCGAAGTTCATTATCGGTTATAAATTTTCTTTCGCGCCGCACCTCTTCTTCTTCTTCTTCTTCTTCTTCTTCTTCATCATCCTCTACATCTCTCTAAATCTAAATCCGATTCCGATTCATTCTCACGCCGAAAAAAAATACTTTTTGTACGAATATTACCATTCTTTCCAGCAATGCCTTACAAACAGCCGCAGTACAGGTGTGTAGGCAAATACTAGTGAAAAATCCGGACTGCTTAGATTATGTTGCGCCTTGCTATCTACAGCGTCCAGTTTCATTCCTTCGGATATTTTTGTTGGAATAATGACATCGTTCATTAACGTAGCCAGAGACAATGGAAGGATACACCACGATAGCCAGATCAAGGAATGCTTGCTGTCGAACCCACCCCTTCCTCCCAACAGAAGAGCTACAACAGTCACTAGAGTGATGCATACGAATGCCACTAAGAGGCCTTTCAGCTTTTGATATGTCCTAAACGTGTCCTCAAGTTGTGATTGTCGGTACAGAAAGGCCACAAAGGGATATACGATAAAGCCAATCAGTAGAGGATAAGTCAGGCTTCGAAGTCGGCATTCTTCAGCGGATACATCCATGTTATGCATCGGTCCCCAGTTGACGGGATCGAGGAAGAGGAAAGAGAAATTGATGATGAACATTACGGCTGTTATCCAGGCCACCCCGCCATCACTGAGGTGCTGCCGTATCATCTTAATGGTGCGTAATGCATTAGGGGGTAGAGCAGAGTCAGCAAAAGGTAGCTGGGTCTGAATCTTGGTTAAGTAGCACAGCTTACGAATGGGGCCTATCACTTGCCTCACAATGATTGCCGACGCAACAGCAATCCAAAATTGGCACCAAATTACAATTGAGATGCACGAAAAATCTTCATCCGGAAGCAAAGTGTAAACCAGCCCCAGCACAGGCGCTGTGTACAGGCATGCGGAAAGGAGGAGTGTGAGTAAGAATGTGCTGCTGCCGCGTGACGTGACGAAGAAGCTGTTCCTATGGTTGGAGAAATCCCACAAGAAGAATGCCCCTGCGATGAACAGCAGCGCATGCACAGAGACTGCCACGGCCCAGTGGATGTACAGCGCCTTCATGGCGGACGTTTACCGCTCGGAGTCTCCGGAACGAGGAGAAGATCCGATAGATCTACATGCACAGAGTTTTCAAAAAATAAAATGGGCCCGAAAACCATGTCGCTTTACACAAAAAAGGTGACAAAATTATGTCGCTTTTGAAAAAAGGATCCAATTCTTTGTCGCTATTTTAAAAAGGGTCCAAAACCATGTCGCGACATCGATACTACCTCGTCCTGGTACATCTCGCAGATCTGCGGTGGAAATCCTTTCCGTTGGACTAAATATTTTCAATATTATGTCGTACCACTGTCTCGCCTTAGCATGATTAAGGGTGTAAGATGGGGCTTATTTTCGAGGAAATAAATGCCAAAACTAGTGGGATTCTATACGGTAACTTACGTCCATTTGTTGCCTGAAAACCTGCCTCGAATCGGCATCTCACCCCCCTCACGGATTGCAGGACCAGGAGGGAATACTCGAGAATAGGAGGAGGAAACCTTTAAAGATTCATTCACTTTCATAAGGCTGCTGATGATGCTGTTGCTCTTTTCAACTGTCCTCATTGCCCCTTGGACCTCTGCCATTTTCTCCACCTCAGCCGCTTCGGCTTCTGCCGATGCCGGCAAGATATCCTGGGGGGAGATGGAGCTCCTTCGCATGAGCGAGACGAAACCGGGCAACGTGCTCCCCAAATATTTCTTCATGCAGGGCAGTGAAGAGGGTGGAGAAGGTGGTGTGCGGATCGGAGGGGGAAGGGGAGATCCGATTCCATTCACACCGGATGACAGCTGTGACGACGACATCTTTGAAGGAGCGAACCCTGACTTGAGATCTCCACAGCTCCCACACCTCTCCCAAGACGATTGGGGGTGCGAACGCAAGCCAGCTAAAGTCCCCATCCTAGTTTATGAAAACAGGTCATCAACAATTTAAATTGGCTTGTGAGAGTGAAACTTGTGCACTGCACCACCAATTTTAACCCCCCCCCCCCCCCCCCCCCACCTCTTTGAACACGACAGCTATCTGCGTGCAAGTATAGCACCCCAATGGGGAGGGAAGATATGGGCTCTCTATGACAAAGTCAACAAGAGAGAGATGCTTTACAACAACGAGGCCCATCAGCCCGCAAACATCGGCGCACTGAAAGCTTGGACAGCAGGGGGTTGCGAGTGGAACTGGTCTCCTGGAATCATCGGCCATAGCGCGTTTTCTGAGTCGCCAGTGTTCGCTGCCGAGATCGATACGGAATTGGGACCTGCCCTACGCGTGTAATAATCCAGGGGAGTTACGGGAGGGTTGGTGCCGGGGGGGAAACGAATGTAGATGTATGTGAGCTAAGACTTTTTCAGCCTCTTATTATTATACCCGCCTCTTTTTTGCCCCTCTTCCCTCCCCATCCCCCCTTACATAATGCTTCAGATACGAATTCGATCGCTACAACAATACTGTTTGGCAAGTTGACATGGTTCTGAAAGGACCTACGCTGTGGGTACACCCGAAGGTAACAATAGAATGAGATGGGGGGGGGGGAGGGGGGAGGAGACACCTAACACTTTTCTGCCCAGTTGTCATATGTGTCAGGCAGTAGATGTTTCTCCAGATTTTTTGTAAAGTTTCTTTTAATTAATTCGACTGATCCTCTTTGTCTGCATCATCTTTCCTCTCTTCTCGCTCAACGCTCGGTAGGTCTCGAATCCCACGGAGAACGACGTGCGAGGATACTGGTGCGTAGATCGATTAAAGGCATACATACATAAAAGAGGGAAATCGTGATATGTCGGCTCGCACAGAGCACAGAGAGAGAGAGAGAGAGAGAGAGAGAGAGAGATTTGTTTTCCATTCAGATATAAACGCTATGCGAGAGTTGTGTCGACCCAGAAGAGAAGCATCGTGCTAAATTTTGCTTTGTCTGGCAGGTGGACGTGCGTGGCGCACACCATCACGGGGGACAGCCGTGTCGTGACGCCAGCAACGAGTGCCGTTCAAACCTCAATACCCACTAACGAGGCAGTGACTGTGGCCAAATCCGCCTGGCCCGTATTCGCAACTTTCATCAAGAACGAGTCCTTCTGCGGTGTACGGCCATCGTCTTCCCCGTATTCGTACAAAGGTGCTGACAACTCCTACTACGGGAACATACCAGGCCACGTCGACATCTTTGTTCGCATTCCAAAGCCACGCACGCCCTACATCGCACACAGCTCTCCAGACGGCTACTCCATCGTGCACGGCCATGAGCTGAACGGCACCAAGTTCTTCACCTGGGGCACTAATCCGATGGCGAACTTCTGGATGGATTTCCTTGCCGGGGGGAAGCCGGGGGGGGGGGACTATGCTGAGCTGCAGGTAGGCCCTGCTCCCACTCAAATGCAAACGTTCTCGCTTCCCAAGGGCTCGCAGAAGGAATGGACTGAGTTCTTCCGCGGCTTCACTGGCAATAAGGCGAAGTTGATGGACGACAACGATTATAGCGAAGCTACCGGTGAGATCGAACGCCATCTCCCCTCTTCTCAGGAGACCGAGAGCATGCATGCTGCGCTATCGAAGATCTCCGCCATCCCCGTCAAGCAGCACAACATCATCCACAACGGCTCGTCCTGGGGTGCGCTGCACATGGCTCTGGTGGCCAAGCAGGGCGGAGATGTGGGGTTCGCTGACGCAGAAGCATTCGAAATCTCCGGGCTACTGTTCCCCTTCGTGGGGCGCGATGAACGAGAGGTTAGGCCGTGGCGTGAGCTTCTAAGCGGCGGGGCCTTCTCGAAGCGGTCGCTCTCTGCGTCGCCGTTGTCCTTCATGACGAGGAGAGAGTGGGCCGAGCTTCTCTCGGCGTCGAAAAACGTCACCTGGCTACGCGCCCTGCACCTCGGCGTGCACTTCGCAGAGCGGGGCGACACGGAAAAAGCGATGCAGCTGTTCTCGGAATCTATCCGACTTTCCCCCTCCGCGCAGGCATACCGTTCCCTCGCTGTGCTCTCCAGTGACTCTAGTTATGCGACGGGCAACTACACGCTCGCGTGGCGCTTGGCAAAGGGTGCCGCGTTTGAAGGCGCGGACCGGCTTAGATCTGCCCTCGCCAGTGAGATCGCTCGCTTCCTGAATGGCCGTGCAGCATCAGCAGGCACACCAGCAGAGCAGAAGGAATGGCTAGAGCGAATTCACAACCTCCTACTAGACGTGAAGTCAGCTCCAAACGCGGGGGAGATCCTGGCCAACGACAATGTTCTGGCGGCACAGACGCGGGCGCGTGTGCAGCTTTCGGGCGAGTTGGATGCTGCCATCGCCACGCTAAGCAGCCAGTGCTTCCCAACCTACGGGAGTGAGAGGGCGGAGCTCATCGAGCTTTGGTATGACGCGCACTACCGTAAAGCTGTAATGGAGGAGAAAGCGGCGGGGTCGAGCGTCGATGAGTTGAGTCCGGTGGAAAAACACCGTATTCGCCGCAACAATGCCATTCCTGCCAATATCGGATGCCCCTACCCCGATAACACGTGTACGTCCTACCAGCGACCCGGTTTACATTAGCGACGCAACCTTGTACGTAAATTGACTTGTGCGGGAATATCACAAGAGCATGCGAAGCAGTGGCATGATGAAAAATACGAGAGTGTGCCTCATCCGCACTCCTTCTCATTCAGATTATTCGGATTATTTCCCCAAAATCAGGGAATGAAACGGTGAACACGAGTGTTGACGCCTCTGTTTCGTGGGGACACTAATGGTTTTCCCTTCTAATACGTGGGTCCGCTGTGGGAAACGTCGTTATGTGCTATGCCATCTAATAATAACATGCTAGCATGGCTACATAGTTATCCAAGAATCTGGACTATTCCAGTATGTTTGTGGTGCGTTTATTATTTATGATGCGATTGCGATAGGTAGTCTTTGCTGTATATATATATATATATATATATATATATATATATATATATTACATCATTTCTAAGCAATTTAAGCTGCATTATACACACAAGGTCGAGCAAGCGCAGAGTGCAGCGGAAATCGGGCTATGCGGGCGCGCACGCTCCTTGCATTTATTCAAAATTCATTGCAATAAGATAATATCATCAAGCTAGCAAGCAAAGTTCTCATTGTGATGAGATAGTGCAATCATGCGCTGTATCGTATGCATCTGCTACATACGCATGTTCAATAAGATCGGATATATAGCACTAATACACTAGTATCATTCCGTGCTGTTCATGTCGCTCAGTTGTAGTGAATGCGGTGCAACTGTTGTTTATTAATCATTTCCAAACTCCAACGCATGGGAAAATTGAAAGATATCTGACATGCAGGAGAAGGAGGACACGTCGGTTACAAATTATCTGTTTTAACGATGGTATCATCGTCGCGATGAATGATGTTGATGAAAATTACCCTCAGTAAACAATTTACAAACGCGGTAGAGATTGGCATCGAAACTAGATAACCATAGCTCTACTTAGAAGGACAGACTGGACTCGGTTGATGGGGCATTCGCCTGGAGCTGAGATTGCAGTTTCCGGAACTTAGCTCGTATCTGATAACATTTCATCCACACTAGAGTTAAAAATGCTTTATATTAACCGCGAGAATGATTACTTTGTCTTGGATCTCCGAGAGATTCGGAGCGTTGGACTCCCCAAAGGGATATTCCTTTAGAAGTTTGGCCAATTGTGAGGTCTTTCCTCTAAACCTGCAGTGAGTAAACAACAAAAAGGGATTCATGATTTATTATCATTTTGTTTTGTAATAACTCCTGCCGAATGTAATGGGCATATTCCTGCTTACCTTTTATTTCGGTTCTTATTTTTTCCATCATTGGCTTTCTCCAATGACTCCAAAATCGAGATAAACCCCAGATAAAATCCCATCTCCATCGCTGTTTTCTTCCCTTGGTCCTCTCCCTATCCAATCAGTAAAAAAAAATGTTTTTCTAATACATTTTATATAGAAAGTGATACTCACCAGACTTCGACCCTCCTCCAATCCTTTGGCGCGACCATCCTCGATCCCCCTCTGCTTCCCTTTCTTATGTATTTCCTCTTCCATATTGAAGACGCAATCGAATATTCCTTCATCCTTACTTTTTCTTTCTAAGACCTTCCCTTCGTCGCCTCCAAGCTCATCATTATCTGGAGCAGTGGCAGAAGGAGTTTCCATTCCTTCTGACTGTAAGATTCAGATCATCGAAGAAGCATAAGAAAAGTCAATAAAATAGTTTTTCATGGTATTTATCATACTGCGACAATGAATAGGGATTTTAATAATGCAAAATATGGCGACGTATCAAAATAAAAACAATCTCTTCATTACCATATATTTTATGCATTTATTGTAGATATATCAAGCATAAAATATTGTCTGTATTCCACCTCGCCTGTCGTTGTTTCGATTCCAAGTCCTTTCGATGCATCTCGCAGATCATTGTCCTTATTCTTAGATATCTCCCGCATCATATTCGTCCTATCCGAAAGCCACAACCATTCAAAGCTAAGGGTTATCCAATTTATTCTGCGATACTTGCATATGTAATGCATTTTTTGATATAAATATGTATAAACTACAACTAAATGTATAAATCTACGGCATTTACATATTGAAATATTTACCGAATAAAGCATTGTCAGCTCGATATTTTTCTGGAGCACTCACATTCCAGCGTGTTGCCCTTTCTGGCCCCGGCCCACGAGGATGGCAGGGGGGGGCGCAAAGCAGAAAAGGGTGAAGGAGATCAAGGTTATCAAACCCAAAAGTTTATTGGTGCCTATTGTAGTTGCCTATAGCATATGCGGCGGTTGAACGACTGTTCACATTGTAAGACTACGAAGTGCCAAATCGTACGTGATCATATTCAGGCGAAGCTTGTTGATGTCAACGCCACTATCAAAAGTAACCAAGATGCTGAATCGGTAGGGTTTGCTAAGCGGATAATGAGCAGCAGCTATTCTTCCTCCACTAATGGGTATGCCTTTCCCTGTAGGAGGAAAGGCGTGTCCGTAGACTTCTGAAAAAGCTGCGGGATCTAGACCTTGACATCCAGGATATCCTCGTATGTTTGTTCCATAAAATTAGCTACATCGTCAGCTTGGTGTCATACACACCGCGAATTAACGAAGATATTGCTCGCGTTTCTCTCTACTTGCTGCACAATATGCATAAATATGCACACATACATATTCAGGCCACGCGTATTCCGAAGCATCTGAAAGACTTGAAGAAAAAATGGGTTGCCACCAACCAAGAGCTCGCCAATGAAATTATCAGGTCGATATACACACCATTTGCTATATGTGTACCGAAACATCGCGCGGAAGCCAGCTCTTTTGAACGGGCCTGTTGCGTATCTCTGGCGCTTGATCGAGCGAGACATGCATCCAAATTAAGAAAAAGACCATGAATGTATGTGGCACTCATCGTGTTGTTTGAGAAAGAGCGTCTCTTATTTCTTCAGCACATGGCGTGAGATGTACACTGACTGGAAGAAACAGCAAAAAGAAGAGAGCGACCAAGTGAGAGGGAGCGAGTGCAGCAGCAGCAACACCAGCAGCAGTATTAGTACCGGTGATAAAAAGCGAAGGAAACTACAGATGTCTCTCCCCCCTGAGAACTGCCCTCCTAGTGGTAGGATAACAATTCGGCCAATAGGATAATGGCGAGGAATAGTGAAAAGGGCTATCATTCGTAGTCTATTCGTTTAAGCCTACTCTCTTCTATAACAGCTGCTATATTTTGGCGCGGCAATTAGACTGACGGAAGATATGTTGGAAAAAGAAATTGAAAGATCCATCAGCTTCCTCCTTCCCCTCTTTGCCGATCCCAATGTGCCTATTATCACTAGCATTGCCCATATCCACCACCCAAATGACACCTATCCTCCTTCTTCTTCTTCTTCTTCTTCTTCACGTTTTTCCTTTAGGAGAAGGGACTGCTCCTTCTGCTACACGCTACACCAAAGGCAAGACGCCTGAGATTATAGAGTCGCCCATCATTGTTGACGAATTCAACCGCAACAAGATTCCTAGCCTCAAGCAGCTGTGCACACAAATCCTCAAAGATCATATTCGGAAGGTGGCTACATGGGAAGAGGACGGGGGGCGGGATGGAGAAAGATGCTTACTACTTCGAAGCGAGAATATGCATGTACTGGTGTAGAAAGACGAGGGGAGAGAGATAGAAAGAGAGAGAGAGAGAGAGAGAGAGAGAGAGAGAGAGAACAAATACTTATTATGACTGTGAACATCGTATAATTGTATATTGCTGCCACCACTATTAGTATTTATAGCACAAAAGTCGTTATACAATGATACGCACAAAGATGACATAACATGTTCAATAATATTATATGTGTATATTATATATATATATATATATATATATATATATATATATATATGTGTGTGTGTGTGTGTGTGTGTGTTATCTATGTGTAGGTCCAAACCTTGTCGGCCACACTAGCGGGAAGATTGCCCACGAACGTGCTGCAAACATGCTTGCATGGATGCACTGCTGGTAGTCCACAATGATGATGATGATGATGATAATGATGATGATGATGATGATGATGGTTGTGGTGGGTGAAGGCTTAACGTATTACCTTCCACCATGCACTCTGCTCCTCTCCCCAGAACCACAGAAACGCACATACGAACGCCCTCTCCAGTGAAAATTAACAAATCCCTTATCGATGTCGTCTTTGTTTCGACTAGAACATCTCGCTGTCCTCGAGCTGAATAGCCCTTACATAACGAAGGACACTGACTTCCTGTGGGAGAAGCACTATCGCAAGCAGCCTTCTTCTCGCAGGGGGGGGGGGGGGGGTGGGGGTCATGAGGAAGAAGTGAGATCTCTCTATTATTCCGTTCATTCGGTTTGCTACATTATTTGGAACCTAGCGACGTCAAATAAGATAATGCATTTGGGTCTTACTTTGTATAGTATGCAAACTGTGTGGACATTGCATATGCATGTTGTGTGTATACTTCCTTCTCACTCTCTGAACAACCTATTCCCTACAAACTCCTTCTACTTTCTCTCTCTCTCTCTCTCTCTCTCTCTCTCTCTCTCGATCGGTTGCTCTTCTCGGCACTCTGTACGACCCTAATCGCCTAAGCTTTGGGATTCGAAACTTGCCCGAAAACCCAAAGTCGTGGCGTGAGGAATTCCAGAAAAGAATGCGAAAGCGAGAAGCCTTCGTCGAGAAGACAACCAAGGTACTGTGGCCGCAGCTACTCGCAAGAAAATCAATCAAACATCGACCCCACACGCGGAAGTGTATGGTCTCGCGAACTCTCTCTCCCCCCATAGAAATGTAGAGTAATCGCACGCTCACGCGCGCCCATAAGTAAATATGTAAATATATATATATATATATATATATATATATATATATACGAGCTGATATTTAATTTAATATTTGGAATCGTGCTTTGAAACAGAAACTCGCTCGCAAGTCGGCACAACGCCGGGAGGAGAGAGAGCGCAACCTCAAGACAACACTCATCAGCGGGTATGCAATTTGCACATACGCTTCCGCTTCTAGCACCCCTTCGTCCCCCCCCCCCACCCCCCCTTCCCCCTCCGCCGCCTCGTCCGTTTTCCTTAGGTGTCACACGTAAAGTGATACGTTAATGTCGTCGTTCAGAACGAAGCGGATTAAGCAGCTACATATAGTTCGCAAGACAACAGTAGTGAACGGCCGTCCCCAAACTACCAAAAGAGTCATCGCATCGTCTTCCTCAACTGGCAAACGCAAAGCCGCGCCTCAGGGCGCAGGAGCCAAGCTCTTCGCAAAGTTCAGGCGTAGATAGATAGATAGATAGTAGCTCCTGTTATTCTAATGAAAGACGCACGTCGTCGATAGCGACGGGAGCAAATGATGAATGGCATGGTTGCGCTAATAGGCGAAGTCATGAAGCCATGCTAGCGGTATGAACATTGATATCGTTATATAGTTTCATTCCTATGGTACGCAACAACAAAATAACAACGCACCGATTCGTGCATGGGCCACACATATGCGTAGCAACCTTTGTGATTTATAGCTGGTTTTTATGAAGCATGTGTAATTACATGAATGTCCCACTTTAAACAAAAGAACTATACATGCGCTGTACACGTACCAGCTAGTAGACCGCGCTCGAATACTTGCATGATATGTATATGTAATACAATGAAGTTAAAGATGAAACTTCATAGCTCTCTACTTTTTGTTACAAGAACCACATCGTTATTGACCACGAACATTGTGTTTATATGTGTGCCCGTACGGCAAGCGATATTGCCAAATTATGGGATACTGTAATCATGCGCAGTGCGCGTAAATCATTGTTTCTAGAAGGGTAAACAAAATCCTTTTTGTGCCCCAAATACTAATACGATGCAATTGCATGGTTGACAGATGACTGGCTAACAGCCTGCAGTTTTCAACTTCCCCAGCAAAATTAAATGGGCAAGTACGACTAGCACAAGTTTCTCGCAGAGTTATTTGTGGGCTACGTAGACTAACAGACGAATATGTACAACGCGCCGCCATAGTATCTATTTCTAGCTCAATACTTGGCTGACTTCCTTCGTCTCCTCATAAACATGCCTTTGGCCTTTTTAGATTTGACTGATCCCCTTCCTCTTAGCTTTGATGGTTTTATAGGCATAATCTCTTTTGGACTTCCTGGCATTCCTGTAGCTGCGAGGATGACTCTCGTGCCCCGCATCTTGAGGCTTTGGAGACATCTCGGGGTTGAAATTGAGGGAAGAGGGTTCGTAGCCAGTTTCACGCTCTTCAATTTCTTGAGATCTCCAATTGTGGAAGGAAGGGAATCGAGTCGATTGTTTGAAAGATTCAGCTCCTGCATCTCGCTTAAGATATCTAATGAGAGGGCAAATGCACACACACACACACACACACACACACAGAGAGAGAGAGAGAGAGAGAGAGAGAGAGAGAAACACATTCTTTTCAAATGCAATGAAAATGATAAAAGAATAGAAAACATATTCACCAATTCTTTCAGGAAGAGACTTCAGCTTGTTCTGATCAATGTCCAATCGTGAAAGCTTCTCAAGCCTCGTTATGAAGTCGGGTAGAGCCGTGAGGCAGTTTGAAGAGAGCAGAAGCGACTGAAGACTACACTACAGGCATTACACTACAGGCATTTGTGCCTACGGCTCATGATTCCTCAAGTAAGAATAGTTTTCCCACTGAGTATGCAAGTAATGGAAAGGCCCAGCATGCGGATTGACCATATGGTAATGTCTTCGGATCGGGGCTGGGAATGGAGTTATGGTTTTGATCATGAGATGGTTCTCTTCCAAAGATCCAGGAAAATTCAGAGACCATTCTGGTAGATCGCTTCTGTGAAGTCTTAAAAATAATACATTTTACTTTTATATCCATTTCACGAAGCCTAATATCTCCTTTACCTCTCATCAACGCTGAGGTCATTGATTAAGGCTGAGAAAACCAATTGTCCGAAATTTGTCATCGGCGTTTGAGTATCTCCAGTATTCTTGAAGGGAATCTATGTGATCTCAAGCGTCAAGATGTGAAAGTGGAACTTTGTAAATACTGAGACGTTACCATGTCTTTATCTTCTTCGATACTTCCTCCAGAGCTGTAGCATCATTCTTGAAGGGAATCTATGTGATCTCAAGCGTCAAGATGTAAAAGTGGAACTTTGTAAATACTGAGACGTTACCATGTCTTTATCTTCTTCGATACTTCCTCCAGAGCGTGTAGCATCCCCATTTCGTTTGTGCAATAACAATAGTAACTCCTACATGGTATATTAGTTTACCATATATCTTGACCTGCAGGCAATGAATGCAGAACATACCGTTCCAAATTGTTCTGTTTTCAGTGCTGCCCTGGTGCGAAACTGAGTTGCAAGAGTATATGCGAAGTTTTGCAGTTAATAGTTTTAGAATAACGTACTGTTTTTTGGTTCTTCTCATCTTCATTCTCATTAATGCCTACTTGAAGAAACTGTACTAGCTGGTTTACACCTGTTGTGTAAAATACAATATCTTTGTTGCGAATTGTAATCAAATGAATCTGATAACCATTTTGTGCGAGGAACGTCAAGTGAGAGTTGTTCTTCTGCCAGACATTGGATCCTAAGGGAAAAAATATCACTTAAAAAATGGAAAATGTGACGCAATTGCACAAATTTACCGAGGTTCCAAATTCGTAGATTTTCACAGAAAACATCCCCTTCACCTGAATCCATAGATAACTCAACTTTAACTCTCTCAGCTTTAAGTGATTTTGATTATACCCAAGCTGCTGGCTTCTATTAATGTGGCAGAAGAAGAAAGTTCTGATTCCGATATCTTTCCGTCCCCATACTTTGGTACATCCTCCTGAATCTCCCTCAAATCCATCACACTGTGGATAACAGTGTACATGGCTGTGGTGGCGATATATCAAACAACACAGTCTTTATAATGTGAACCCGCTGTTGAAAACAAAAAGCGCTACAAACTGGCTTCAAAATGAGAAAAAGATTATTCGTACGTATTTTGGCGTCCGGTTTCACCATTTCGAGCCCCTCCTTGCAAACGATCTGCGGTGGAGAAATACTTAATTGTAGAAGCACCGCACAGCTTGTTGTACACATTAGGGACGAAATTGTTCTAGTCTGCAACTTACCGTCGAAGATATCCTTAAGAATTTCTTCTTTGGTGAGCGGTTTCGTCTTATGTCATCTTTAGTAGATGTCTGAGAGAGCATAAAATCAGAGCTGCCTGCAACAAGCTGAGTACGAGTTACTCGAAGACTTGACCTTTTGGATGCCTGCATCAACCGTCCAGCCAGGAAATTCAGCAGATTCATCCGTTGCTGCTGCAACTATTGAGACCCGCAACCCATAGATCAGGATACCTCCTCCCCGTAGGGCTCTCGTACAGGTTCTATCCAGATGAGTCGACCATTGAAAGGGCGTGCTACCGAGCTCCGGCGCCGATCCGATGCCAAGCTTCTATAGAGTCTCACGTGCGTTTCCGTATGAAACTCCACGTTTGGGTTGATGACAATACGATTTACAGGTAGTTTTGCCGATAGAATGTTGTCGCATTGCAGATTTCCATTCAGTAAATGCTACGACAACAAACACGATGCATCACACGATCGAGTACTTTCAACCAGCTGATGTGAATTGACAATTTCGCATGGGTTTCCAGGGTTTCGTACACAACGACAAGGAAGTGGAAAGGCAGGACTACGGACATTTTGTTGATGAGAAAGACGTAGATTTTCATACGACGACAACTGATTTGATCTAGACGTCTAAGGATAAAAGTGGGGAATTTTCACTCGGATCGAACCAGCGAGAAGTGCGCAAGGTCCGTAGCAGCTTTTGGAAATAAAATCTAATGCGAAAGCTGAATAAATGGGATGTAAATCTTTAATGAGACAAGAATTTTCCTTTGTCCAAAGTTAATATTGGATACGTTAGCCGGCTTTCTCGCAAGTCAAAACGGGTGAAAAAGTCTGAATTTCTATTAGCTCACCACCAAGGTCGGGCATGAAGGGCGGGGGGGGGGAGCGGGAGTACAGTTAAGATTGTCTGAGCTCTAAAGGGAAATAAAATTCATGGACAAAATATTTACATGGCTGCTGTTTTTTTAGGAAGGGCGGAGGGAACACGAAAGATATTGATCGAGATTAAGATTCGTGCAACCAAATAAGTTGGCGGAGTGTTTGACCTGCGCAAGGGAAAGGAAAGTCTACAGAAACTCATAGAAGGATGTCGATGCACCTTTATGCTCTGACCCTGCAGAAGGCCACCGCCATCACCCAGGCGATTTACGGCAACTTCTCTGCTCCAAAGGTATTTATTTAAATCATTCGCATAAAGCAGCATCCAATATAACTCGGTCACTCAGGCACAAGAGATTGTGGTGGCGCGTGGAAAAATTCTTGAGTTACTTCGACCCGATGATACCGGGAAGGTGATAATTAAAATTAAAACGTGCTTCGCACTGCCATAGAAGTAATCCTCATAAACGCATTCTAAACGGACTCTTTTGTGTGGAACAAACGTCAGGTCCAATCAATTTTAAGTTGGGAGTGCTTTGGGATCATTAGATGCATTTACCCCTTTCGGCTGCTAAGTAATGATTTTAAGATTATTTTGTTAGTTGTCTTAACGTCAAAGGCTTAACGTCAAATCTTAGTATTTTGTTACGAAATCATGTGGATGATTGTGAATTTGTGTGAACCGCATACACACATACACACATACACGTATGAAAACGGATGAAATTATGCGCCTGTACGCATTCACACAAACACACATAGATACACACATAATCAATACAAACATATCGCGTGTATTTGTGGGTGTCGTCGCTCTGCTCAAAATTCACTCGAAATACGTCTTCATGACATAACTAACTGTAGGTGGTAAAAGAGACTACATTGTCGTTGGCAGCGACTCGGGACGTATAGTGGTCCTCCAATTCGATGAGGTACTACCCATCACAAATCCTCCTAATCCTAAAATTGTTGCTTATATCTGATCATTATGAATAACTTCTGGTAGCAAAAGAATAAGTTCCTCAAGATCCATGAAGAAACCTTCGGAAAGAGTGGATGCAGACGCATTGTACGTGGCCATCATTCATCAAAATTAGCCAATGAAAATGCACAAAAACGCATCGTATAGTATCGGTTTCAGCTGATGTAGTATACCATGGCTTCAGACGGGTCTCTTTGTATTCCTTAAATGCTCGATGTAAACGAGATTTGAGAGATATGAATGCCTGCTATACACCGTTGATAATAGCCCATCTTCACTTCCTTTACTCTATGGTAGGTTCCGGGCCAATACGTTGCTGGTGATCCCCACGGAAGGGCAATAATGATCGGAGCTATAGAGAAGCAAAAGCTTGTCTACATTCTCAATCGTCAGTTTCAGCACACACACCTTTGCCGCCCTCCCCTTTCCAATGCCAATTACTCTATTCTGGGATTTACAAAATACTAAACGAGGAGGGACGTGTTAAAAAGATGAACACAAGGCGTGCCAGCAAGCTAATAGATCTTCCTTTTCTAGGTGATGGAATGAATCAGCTCACGATATCCTCTCCTCTAGAGGCACATAAGGTGTAGATACAACACAGTGTTTACTTGCGACTGCAGAGTATGTTCCCTTTTTCTCTCCCCCTTCCTCTATTGGTCTGATCCCCGTCTTTCTCGTTTCGCCAGAGTCATACTATCATCCATTCCATCGTTGGCGTGGATAACGGCTTTGAGAATCCTATCTTCGCGTGTCTAGAGGTGAGTTGCCAGTAAACTCCAAAAGATATATATATATATATATATATATATATATATATATATATATATGTATAGCTTGGGTAGTTTTAGAGTGTGGAAATGCTGCCTCCCTGTCAGGGTTATTGATTTACAGTTTCCCTCTTTTTCTCTACATCAGTGCGACTATCAGGATGTTAAATACGATGAAAAAAACAAATTGGTAATGAAGTTCTCTGGAAGATTAGAGCAGCGCTGTGCGAGTCTGTGTTGCTTCAGTGGGGGGGAGGCGGGTTAGGTCATTTGCGAGGAATGTGTTGCCGGGTGTTGCCGTAACGTATGGAACTATCATATAGGTGCCCCCCCCGAAAAACCTTACATTCTACGAGCTTGACCTCGGACTGAATCACGTCACTAGGTGCCGCTGCTGCCTGCTCATCTTGCGAGAAATTGTATCGGAAATTGTCTGTTACTTGATAATGAAACGGGAAAGTGAAATATGAATCATGCCACTGACGGTACTGATAGTATGATGATGGTGGTGATAATGTGTGCTAAGTGATTATTTCTTTTTCCTTTCTCCGTACATTCTAACGTCATATGCTATAAAACGCTATTGAATAGAAAATGGTCGTCTGAGACAGAGCCATCAGCCAACCTCCTCATTGCAGGTGATTGAAGAAAAGTTGAGAGTTGAGGGAGGGAGTGAGGGTGGCGGGGGGGGGGTAGAGGGATTTCCAGAAAGTTATTTTTTCGTGCATTTTTCCAAATATCTTAACCTTGCTCTTCCGGTACCGTTGTTGTTTTCAGTTCCTGGTGGGGAGTCGGGCCCCGGAGGTGTCTTGGTATGTAAAGAAGAACAGACTCACGAAAACGATCAAATGAACAGGGGGAGAAGAGAGAGGGGGAAATAAAAAGAAAAAATGAAAAGGAGGAGCGCATGAACACCAAAAAAAAATTAAAAAGAAACATGAAAAGCCTGCTGCATTGAGAACTTTTATCCTTAACATTTGTAACTCCTTGCAGGTCTGTTGCGAAAACTACGTGATCTACAAGAACATGGGCCACGATGACGTCAAAGTGCCTATTCCAAGGCGGCTCGGCATGGACGATGATAAGCCACTCTTGATCGTCACCTCAGCTACACATAAACAGAAGCGAATGTTCTTTTTCCTGGTAAGAAATGAAGGGAGGGGGGTCAGGACTACGGTGAGGGAAGTTGGCGGATAGGAAGGAGAACAGGCAGTAGTCATATGAAGGAGTCTCCTTGTTTTGCGTGGATTTAGTGAAACATTAATATTCATCGGGTGAATCATCAGGTACAAACCGAGTTTGGAGACATCTACCGCATCTCCATTCAGTATGAGGAGGATGAGGTGGACGATGTGTTAATAAAGTACTTCGACACGATCCCCCCAGCTGTCAGTATTTGCGTCCTGAGAACAGGGTAACAACAGCATCCGGGTTAGATATGGGAGGAGGAGGAAAAGGGGTGTAGTATATTAGGAAAAAGAGGAGAGGAATATATTCGAGTATTATTTCACAACTGCCAGGTCACTGCTAGTCGCCATCGTCGCCACCATCATCATCATTATCATCAATCGTCATCGTTTTCTTTTATCGCTGCCGATGTCCTCACGGACACCAGCCTGCGTCTCTACTACTACTAACTACTACTATCATCATCTCAGTTTTCTGTTCGCGGCTTCGGAGACAGGCGACCACTATCTATTCCAAATTCAAGGTTTTGTGCTTTCCCCCAACTATCGCCCCCGCCCTCCCCCTTCCCCCTTTCTTTCACCAAGCAATTTTGCGAGAGGAATCTGCCATTGGCGGTGGCGGCGTCGTCAGCAGCAACCATCATCATCATCACCTCGACGTATCTTGTGACAGGCATTGGAGAGGACGACGACACGGTGGAAACAAGCATGCAGAATCTGAATGACCCATGGAAACTGTTCAAGCCAAGGAAGATCAAGAACCTGGCGCTCATAGATGAGATGGAGTCCCCATCGCCAGTACTCGATACGAAGGTGGGCTGATGGGGATGATTCGGCTGGATTTGGGGGGGAGGGGATATGGGCAACTCTTCACCTACGGGAGAATGAAACACATGACACTATTATTGTAAGCCGAGTGTATGGAGATTAATTCGAGTCCATATATACCCACGCACATACAGAGAGAGCGAGAGAGGAGGGGGGGGGGGGGGGGGAGATTAAGAAAGGGAGATGCACACACACGCGCACACACTACTATATATATGCTTATGGAAATGAATCACTCTTCCAACAAGGTGGGCGACTTTGCGGGAGAGGGCACACCGCAGATCTACACGTTGTGCGGAAAGGGAAATAGGTCATAATAACCACCAACCTTTATCAAGTACAAAAGAAGGAGGAGATAAACGAGGAGGAACTGAGAAGAAGGCTTAAGGGAACATCAGAGGAATAAACTACCATACGTCGCCGCCGCCTGCGCCATTTTCTTATCAGCATCGCTGCCCCTAATACTCATAATAATTATGCTAATATCGACCTTTTTACAGATCCACTCTGCGCGTGTTGCGACACGGTCTCGCCGTCACAGAGATGGCGGTAAGTAACAACCAAAAACGTTTTGAACCAGAAAAGAAGAGAATTTTACAGAATCAAGAACCCGGAGGGTTTCTTGGGGGGGGGGGGGGCACAGCGGAACGGGATATATTCATGTTCTATATTTCTGAATCACTGCTGTCGTTGAATACGCGTCGTACGCCATTGAAACCATTTTTTCCCCATGGTCCATTGGTTGTCGAGTCGTATGTTTGGAGTATATCATGTCAGCATTGCCCAAGTATTTTTCCCTATCGAGTCGTCGTTTATTTTCTTCACATTTTGTGTTGCAATGCTGTTCTGTTGATCTCTCCTAGGTGTCTGAGCTTCCAGGGAATCCAAAATTCGTCTGGGCCGTAAAGACCAAGCGTAGCGACGAGTTTTGCAAGTACATCGTCGTTAGCTTCGACAACGGTACTTTTGTGGTGGAAAAAGAGAAACGAACATAATAAAGATAGTGATGAGGATGATGATGACGACGACGACGACGACGACGACGACGATAACAAAAAAGGCTGAGCTTACGTCTCTATTGAATTAGGCGTGTTAATTGAGATAAGTTTACGCGTTAAATAGTAACATAATCGTCGTCGTTATAGGTACCATCGTTCTGTCGATTGGAGAAAAGGTCACGGAGGTGACTGACAGCGGTAAGGACGAATCGAAGCGATACACAACAACTGAGAGGATAGAGACAGAAAAAATGAGTTTCCTTTGCGGAGAGAGAACTGGGATGTAACAACAAGTTCTGAAATCCCACCGAATTATCATGGGACAAAACTAATCGATTTCTCGTCGATATTTAAAGCACTGCTATCATCTTCCTCTTCCTCTTCGAAACAACAAAACTTTTCGTCCTTCTCGGATGTAAACTTTCTTTTCCTTTCCCACCTGACCCAAAACAGGCATTCTAGACACCCAGACGCTGTCGCTTTCGCTTCTCAACGACGATTCCCTGCTGCAGATCCACCCCAAGGGCATGCGGCATATTCGCCCAGGTAAACCGGTAAACGAGTGGAAAACGCCTGGTCAGCGGCAAATCGCCAAGTGCGCTGTCAACAGCCGGCAAGCTGTGGTCGCACTGGTAGGTGGCGAGATCATCTACTTCGAGACGGATAATATGGGTCAGCTGATGGATCTCCAGAGAACCGATATGCAAAACGACGTCGCAGCGCTCGCCCTTGCGCCTATACAACCTGGCCAGCGGAAGGCTCTGTTCATGGCCGTGGGGTGCTTCGACAACACCGTACGCATTCTGTCGCTCGATAACAACCAGCTTCTCTCCCAGCTAACGCTGCAAGCGGTCTGTCACGTTCTCCATTCCCTATATTCGCAATATGTGTTGTGTTGCCGGCTATTGCTGCTGCTGCTGTTTTCATTGCTCTTGTGGTTTGTATGAGGGAGAAGAAGGGATGATGATAAAACACATCAAAAGAGTAGTGGGCTGAACAATCATGTTGATTATCATGTCTGGACCCCTGACTTTCTTCTCCGAATGAGAGCGAGCGCTGCCATGAGTGGGGTGATGCGAAGAAGAGGGTTGCGAGCCTGCCACATTACTCTTGGAGAAGACCCTTTGTTTGGCATCGTCCTCGTCGTCGTCCTCTTCTTTTCCAGTGAGAATCATAACAATGACTCATGACGAAAAGAAAAGTCGTGATCATGGCGATGGTAGACGAGGGTCAACCAGAGAGGCCAAGCTCCGCGGAACCACCCTTTTAAATTTTCTTCTTCTTCGTTTCACTTGTGACTCGTGATCCTGATCTCCTCCGCACTTCCCCCTCCTACCTGCCTCCCTCCCCTTAACCCCCAAAAGGTAAACGCAGTGCCAAGCTCTATCCTATTGACGCGCATGACTGCGGAGGAGGGCAAGGAGGCCAAGGGGAAGCTCTTCCTCTACGCCGGTCTCAAGAACGGTGTTCTCATCCGCTCGGCGGTTGACGAAGCCAACGGCACCCTCAGCGATGACCGAAAGAGGTTCCTGGGCCCCCGCGAGGTCCAATTGCGCGAAGTAAGCATCTATGAACGCCCTGCGGTCATGGCGCTCTCGACGCGCTCGTGGTTGTCGTACACGTACCAAGGCCGCTTTCACATGACCCCGATGAGTTACGAGGAGCTGGCAGACGTGTCGGCGTTCTCCTCCGAGCAGTGCCCGGAGGGCATCGTCGCCATCACGGACGGGAGTCTTCGCATTGTGACGCTGGAGAAGCTCGGCGATCTGTTCAACACGACGATGCTGCCCCTCAGCTACACGCCGAGGCGCATGGCCGTGCACCCAGAGACGAACCACCTTATCGTCATCGAGGCCGACAACCAGACCTACCCGCTGGCCGAGAAGAAAGAAATGGAAAAGGCGATGAATGAGGGCGAGGGTAGTCGTGCTTGTGTCGCTGCTGCTGCTGCTGCTGCTGCTGCTGCTGCTGTTTTCGTGATTATTATGAGGGAGAAGAAGGGATGATGATAAAACACATCAAAAGAGTAGTGGGCTGAACAATCATGTTGATTATCATGTCTGGACCCCTGACTTTCTTCTCCGAATGAGAGCGATTGCTGCTGTTGTTGTTAGTGCTATTAATGCAGTCATTCGGCATTAGCCTTAAAGGATCCAATGAATCGTGCACTGACACTTTCCTGCTGCTGCTGCTGTTGTGCTGCCTGTTGTTTGTGGTTGTTCGTCGTCATTCCTTCCTCAGACTCGAAGGAGGAGTCCTCATCAAAGCGGCGCCGGCTGCAAGGCGGCAAGTATGAGGAGAGCAACGGAAAGAAGGCCAAGGAGGAGAAAAAGGACATGGAAGAGGAGGATGAGGATGAAGATGAGGATATCGACGAGGAGGAACAGGCAAAGCTGAAAACCTTCCTGGGCGAGCTCTACCGCCCTGCTGCTGGCAAATGGGCCTCTTGCATACGCGTGGTGGACCCGAAGACGTTAGAGACCGTTTGCGTGGAGGAGCTCGGAAACAATGAGGCGGCGTTCTCTGTAGCTGTGATCCAGTTCGGCAGTAAGGATGATGGGTATTACATCTGTGTCGGCACCGTCAAGGATCTCGTCATGTCTCCTCGGAAGCATAGCGGTGAGTGTGAGCTTGGGCGTTTTTCACGTATGCGTGTGTCTCTTCTCTCTCTCATTCTCTCTCTCTCTCTCTCTCTCTCTCTCTCTCTCTAACTCTGTGTGTGTGTCGGTGGGTGGGTGGGTGTGTCAAATATGCTTTGATAATGGTGGTGATAATGTGGTGGTTCTTTGACGTCTTTGTTGCCGTAATGCAAACGTCATTGCTTAATCTTTATATCTTGATCGCCATTGTGGTTGCTCATTATCATCCCCATCATCATCATCATCATCCTCCTCCTCCTCCTTCTCATCATCATCATCATCATCATCAGGCGGCTTCATAAACACCTATCGGCTAGTAACGGGCTCCTCCAAGACGGAGCTGCAGCTTGTCCACAAGACCCAAGTGCACGATGTGTGTCTCGCTATGACGCAATTCGACAAGAAACTGCTTGCAGGCGTGGGGCGGTACCTACGCATCTACGACCTCGGAAAGAAGAAGTTGCTGCGAAAGTGTGAGAATAAGAGCTTTCCTACCACCATCTGCACGCTCGATACCAAAGGGTCCCGCATCTACGTTGGGGATCTGTGCGAGTCCTTTCATCTCGTCAAGTAAGTGATGACTATTGATGGTGATGATGATGATGAGGATGATGATGATGATGATGATTCTACTTATTCTTAACGCGTGTTATGTTTGCAAGCTTTCAAAACACCTGTTTATTCTGAGAACAAGTGGGTGCTATGTTGCATTGTCGCAAACGCAAGATGGTGCGTAGCGTCCTCACTTTGATTGGCTCCCCCTCTCTTCCTTCTTTTCATTCTCATTTATTTTGTTTGTAAATCGCCTCGTGTCGATAGGTACAAGCCATCAACGAAGCAGTTTTACATATTCGCCGACACTACGCACCCCTTCTACACGACGTCACGGTGTTTGTTGGACTACAACACGATCGCGGGGGGAGATAAATTCGGTAACCTACTTGTGACGCGACTGCCAGACTCTGTCACGGAAGAGAAGGAGGAGGACCCCATAGGTAGTAACAAGGATCACACAACAGAAACAAGAAAATAATCACCATTTTAATGATTATAATGTTGTCACAATAACCATACAAAATCCTAACGATGACATCTTAAATATCTCACGATCCAATCCCCCCCTCCCCATCCCCTCCCGAACCACCCTTTAGGTTTGCAAGGCAAGTTTGGTAAAGGCCGGCTGAGCTCCGCAGCCAACAAGATGTCTTCCGTTGTTAACTATTACGTGGGAGAGATGATTTCGTCTCTGCAGAAGACCGCCCTTGTCCCTGCGGGTCCTGAAGTGTTGTTTTTCGCAACAGTAATGGGGGGTGTAGGCATCTTCGTCCCTTTCCAGTCCCGAGAGGACGTCGAATTCTTCTCGCACCTCGAGATGCACCTGCGACAGGAAAACCCACCGTTGTGCGGCCGAGACCACCTGTCATTCCGTTCATACTACTCACCTGTGAAGGAGTGCATCGATGGTGATCTGTGCGAGCAATTCTCCGCCCTCGAGTACAAGAAACAGGTCGAGATCGCGGAGGAGCTGATGTGCACGCCCTCTGAGGTTACCAAGCGCCTGGAGGAGATGCGAAATCGGGTGTTGTAAACTTAGACTTGAGTGGGATTGAGCTGAGGACTGGTTTCTACAACACATGCATGTTGATATCTTCATTGCATCAAAGCCGTGGCACACAATGCCTGCTCGCCCGCTTTGCTGCATTTCAGCACGAGTTATGTTCCTAGGTTCCTGCTACATTCCATGTGCATTTTTTTAAGCATGTAGCAATCATCTATCGACTTACTCGCAATTGCTTACACACTACAAGTGTGCAGTCTAGCAGTGCCACGCAGTGAGGCAGCCAGAGGGCACGGCAGTTGGCACTGCAGTGTGCACCGTGTCATGCACAATGCTCCTTGCGTGCGTTGGGATCATCAGCACTGCTAGACTAGCTTGCTAGAGCAGTGAAATGCTTTGCATTGCTGCATCAAAGTGATGATGTTTCGACAGTGACAATCTAGCACAAATCCGTCAAACCTGCAACGAGTCGCCAGAATGTGCATTTGGAAGCTTTTGCACGCGACCAAGCGCGTCATGTGATGCAACAGACATTGGATTTGCTCGCATTTCTTTGAAATTTTTCGTGCACATCACATTTGGTCAAACGCACACGCAAAAGCATTCAAAATGTGGCAGAGAACAAACGCGCAGCGTGCATCCGCCACACAACGGGTGTGAATTTTCACAGCTTGAGGCCTTCAAAATGGACATTTTGTGGAATTTTGGTCAACATTTCGGTCATTTTTTCAGGTTTGGCCATCGGACAAGTTCTGATGACTTTTCTTTGACCAACTGCAACTGCCTGCTGCTTCAAAGCGCGTCGCAAAGCGCTGCACTGTTCACAACCCCGTCGTCACCGGGTTTGACGGACTTGTGAGGCAATGCCAGAATGCCAGTGATTGTGCGATGCGACAAATGTGGATGCGGTGACTCAAGGCCAGACACACCAAAAAAATCTCTGTTTCTTCACCACCATGCTGGCATGCTGTGCCACGCTAGCACGCCGTGGTGTGCTCAAGTCTGGTGCTGCCTCTGCTGCTCTGGATGCCGTGTGTGGTTGCACATTCATGTCTAGTTCTGGTGTGCACGCACGAGCTCTAGACCTGACCAGCTACCATTCTTCTTTCTTCGATGAAATCGGTTTGAGAGCAACAACAGGCCCAGGCCCACTTCAGAAAGTCAAAAGTGAACCAAGTTGGAAACGCGCGCGCGTGCGCGAAAGCTTGCAAAGATCTGGAGATCACCAGCCAGTTTGCAGCTTCACTTTGGACGATCCAACACAGTGTCACAGTTGACATGGTAGTGAGACTTGTCTGATTTTTGCACGAGCACGAACGTCAGTGAACGAGTGAACGATCTTGTTCCGCCATTCACATCATTGAAGCGGTCAGTGGTTGAAAGGATCACGGAACACGCTGATTCATCCGCAAGTGAACAAACGAGCGAATAGTTGCACGAAGTCATTCAACAGATTATGACGAGGTCAAAACAAGAAACAAGAAACGTCGTTGATCGACCTCACTTGCAACAAAGCATGAAACGCAGTCAAAGCTAAAAAGGTGTCTTTCCCAATCAGCCAGAGCACCATGCACGTCCACCTCAACCAGCCCTTTCGAGGGGACTCAAATCATAGGTGAATGAAGTGGTTCCAATGCTTGATTCAAAAGGATCATTAGACGTGCTAACTCTTCCACGTCCTCCCTCATTAGCCCAACAAGAGCTTTTCACATCCACCGGCTACGAGCGCCTGAGTCTGCAAAAAGCAAGGGTTTTCATCGGTGCGCCAACGAGTTGCGCGGTTTTTCTCTAGTTCCTTGGGAAGACCATTTCACCAGGCAACAATGACAACAATACGTCAAACAAGTTGTTGTCGACGTGTTGCTGCTTGCACGGGGAATTAACCGATGAAAACGATTTGAAACTTGGCTTTCATGTTTCGATGCACAATTGCATGCGATTCACAGCCTTTTTTCACACAAATTGCAGGTCGCACGGTGGAAATAATCCAAGCTCGAGATCGCCCCCTCGGGTGCGTCGTTGCCAACTACGCTCTCTCAGCCTCTACCACACTATCTCGAGCCTACCCGCTCCCTAAAATTCCCCAACGCAAGAAAATCTCTCAGTGAATAACAGTCTGAGCGTTTGAGGAAACCAGCGCGACTTCAGTAAAAATCCCAGATTGCTGAGGTAAGTGACACATTGACAAACGTTCTTGCTGCAAGGTGTCTGGCTTGCAGGCCAAATACCAGCTCTGCACCCCTGATCCTGGAGCAACATTCGCGGCATAATCAATTTGAACTCGCATCCACGTGTTTTTTTGTACTTCTACTGATGGCAAAAATATTCCGCAGAATAATACGGCGAACAATAATGCCCACCAACGCAGAGCAAAAGCAGCAGGGAGCCACTGTCCGTGACTCTCGCGACCACGAGAATGCTGAGCCTCCCCGGATTAAGACCCATCTAAGGATTAACACGGGCGCAAAGTCCCCTGTTGAGAAATTTCCTCAGCCTCGTATAAATTTCTCGGGGAAAAGCGGTTCTTCTCCTGATAATGTTCGCCGCCAATACCTCAAGCAGTAATATCCTAGTGCCATGGCGTAGTGCGCTTTCCATCCTCCCGCTCCGAATTTTCCCTCCATTTCGCTTCTCCCCACTCCCATCCTCGCTCCCCCTTTCTCTCCTTCTCTTTCCTCTTTCTCTCTCTCTCTCTCTCTCTCTCTCTCTCTCCCTTTCTTCTATATGTCAATCAAATTTAACCAAATGATATATATATATATATATATATATATATATATATGTTTATGTGTGTGTGTGTGTGTGTACATATAAATCAACACCGCTCTCCATACACTAACTTAGGCTAGGCTACACGCCCCTCCACTTCCTGAAGGAAGACTCCCCCTCCTGTAGAACGAGAAAATCATTCTATGATCCTAACATGACGCCTACCGCTGAGGGGGGGGGCAATTTTTACAACCCAGCGATGACACCTACAACAGAGGAGAGAACGATAATTACCACAACTCAGAAGTAATAGCGGCCACGAAGGAGGATAAGAGAGAGGGGGGGCAGGACGGGGATTTAGAGAGTTGTAGCGATCCTTAGTACCTCTGTTTAGCCTGACATTTTGTGAGTGATATGAAGAAGCGTTGGCATGCTGTTGTATTACGACAGCACATTGAAACAACCACTCACATATTTGTATACATATTTTTATATATTTGTATATTTTCATGTGTGTGTGTGTGTGTGTGTGTGTGTGTGTGTACTTGTGTCCTCTTCCTTGGAAAACAGGAAATATGGCGCGACAGGCGAGGCTAAGCAGAATGCCATCGTCAAAAGCAGTAATGCATTTACAAGAAAGAGAAGGGGGGGAGGGGGGCAAAAATGAGCATGCAAATTGGCAGAATGATGTGGATCTAATAGCGAATCTCATATTCCTTACAGAACTGAGTGATGTGCCGGAAGATACCGTCAATGCCTCGGTATGCATAATGTCCTCCAAACCCCCCTCCCCTCATTTCGGTTGACCACACATCCAGACACATATACACTGTCAAGAGCAAGATACATGCAAATCAGCAATATTCCTAAAAGTACATAACATCGTGCTCACCTGCTTGTTTTGGGGCACATCAGCGCGGAGTTTCGACAACCCTGAAAGGCATGTTCCGAGCTGGAGGGGTGAGAATCATCATTATAATTAATGGGTAGAGGGAAGGAGGGGGGTATTGACAAAAGTGATTATCACTGCCATTGTTACTCCATATTTATTGAAGGAGGGCTCTTTCATTGTAAGTAGGGATGATGATATTTGTGAAGATGATGATGATGATGATGATAACATAGAAGAAGAAGAAGAAGAAGAAATAATAGCAGTACGAAACACCCGAAATGTGCCTCGAAAAGCATGAATTTTCGTCAGAAACTCTGATGATGTGTATTTCTGGTGTGCGCGTGGTCATGTTGCAGAAGACACATCCCTAGTTGTTTGTAGTCCCCTCAAAATGGATTATGATGATGTGTTTTTGATTTCAAAACATCCTGTGTGTATTCACACCGTAACGTGCTTTTCGCGTGTTACGAGGAGAAGTGATGATGGCGAGTGCTGCTGCCTTTCCCCCCCTCCCTCCTCTACCTCTATACCTTAGACTATCGCTAGCACGTGTGCCCTGATGGGAGCGACGATAGGGGGCGGGGCACTAGCCCTCCCTTACTCGTTTAAGTTGTGCGGAGCTCTATCTAGGGTATTGTTTGTTTTTTTTCCTTCCTCTCTCTCTCTCTCTCTCTCTCTCT
>ADNK01001564.1:0-40699 GCA_000320545.1 Bigelowiella natans CCMP2755
AGGGCGGCAAGCAGCAGCAGCTACCACCAGCAGCGGCAGCTCCAAGCTACAGGAAGACAAGGGATTCTTGTTCGTAAAGCCGCATGCTGTTGGGGAGAAAGTCGTGTCGCTTGTACGCGCTCGAATTAGGGACTGGGGGATGCGAATAGTTGACGAGGGCGAAAATTCAAGGTGTGTGTCTGTCTACAGTATTGCAGGGGTATTTTCTTGTCTCGTTGACCCATGTGTGTTTGCATGCGCGCGTCTGTTGTCAGGGGCAGATATAGCGGCGAGGAGATTGATCGATCGGCACTACTTCTCGATTGCAAACAAAGCGGTATGAGAGAATTTGAACAATAAACACTTTCTATCTATTCGCGAGAATTGCGCGCCGTAGAAGAGGCCAAATCGATGAAGGAGAGTGTAAAAGCTGATAATAGATTTGTATGGCTGTGGTACGTGTAACACGTGTGCGTGTGTGCGCTGAACACGTATATCCAGTTGATTCGGAGTCCCAAAGACTTATACCCCGACAACGCACGGCTTGAAGGGTTTCGCGGCAAGTTCGGTCTAGAGTGGAATGACGTCATCGCCCAAGGACATGTTCATAACTCTAAGCAAGCGGCAGAGCACCTAGGAATATCTGACAACGAAGTTAGGAAATCATCTTCGCGTGCAAAACATACGATTCTTTTGAACGATAGATTTGCTTTGGGGGCGGAACTTTGCTGCCAAATACAGCAGCAAAGTGACAACTCGAAAGGAAGGAAGGAAGGGGGGTAGTAGAAATAAGGAGTGGAGGGGCGATTGATGTTCTAGAGCATTGAGTAGTTTCATTTCATGTTTCGGACAGGTGTCAAAGCTATGGAACAGCGCGAAGGAAAAGGGGGAAATTGTGAAAATGGGGTACTCGTACAAGAAGAGAAAGAAGAAGATCTCTCTCGCTCTCTCTCTCTCTCTCTCTCTCTCTCTCTCTCTCTCTGTGTGTGTGTGTGTGTGTGTGTGTGTCGTAGGTGGGGGGTTGGTGTGTGCCAACTTGCGGATGACAAATAATATATACTACATATATATATATATATATATATATATAAGCTCAAACATGCATCTCATGAAACACACCATTTTTTTTAAAACTGGAGCCAATCACTGAATTGAACAAATTCTGCCTACAAACTAGGGGCGGCTTCTACGTGGCACGACTATGGGAGGGTGGGGCAGATAGCGAAGCAATGCTGAAAACATCAGAACTTACTGGCAGCAACCGGCGTGTCTTTAGCCCTGGAGACTTTGAATCTCTGCCGGTGGAGATCGAGTATAAGGGAAAGCTGCACGAAATCACCTCTATGGATTGTTTATTGCCGTGTGGGAATGAATCACAGGTTCGGCCTTGTATGCTGCCTCGATTTCAATGCTGATGGCTCCGGCGACTCTCGTTCACGTTTTTATCTTCCTTTCGTATGCACGCCACGTGTAGCCGCCATTATTACTTTCCACTTGTGTCGCTGATGCTGTTCTAACTGCTGCCGACAGCTCATCTCCGCTGCTGGTAAGGGGAACATTGAAGACCTCAAAACGGCGCTTAAATACGCCGATGTCGGTTTTTAAAAAAAAAAAATTGGGTAGATAGACGGGTGGGGGAGAGGGGGGGTGGGCGATTACATTTCACGTTATAGATCTTTTCGGATGTGTTTGTGGGTGATTTTTAGATTGAAAGCTGCGACCCAGAAGGTAGAACGGCGCTGTATTCCGCCTGTGCCAATGGGCATGTGGAGGCTGTTTCGGAGCTTTTGAGCGCTGGGGCCAATGCAAGGGCTGCCAATTCGCAGGGCGTTTCCCCGATGTACATCGCCGTGCAGAATCAGCATTTGGCTGTCGTTGAGCGGTAGGAACTCGGTTTCGCGCGTGTGTGTGCTTTTACTGCAACGTAAATATATATATATATATATATATATATATATATCTGTGTGTTGTTGGGTAATGTGTTTGCTTGAAATGCAAATCGGTGAATATTTGTCCTGTTATTGCGGCTGTCGCCACCGTGTGATATATTGTATCTTTATGTGTCTTGTGTTTCTTCGATTAGTTTGCTCGAGGCCGGGGTTGATCCGAACGTAGCTACCATAGACTCTGGTTAGGCTTTAGAACATGCTCACTTGCAATTTTGCGAGAATGATAACTCTATCTCTGTCTCTCCCCACCCCCCTCCCTCTCTCTCTCTCTCTCTCTCTCTCTCTCTCTCTTTTTCAACCTTTATTGTTCTTCTCTTCTTCGGTATACTTGTCTTTCGTCTGAACTAGGGACGACGCCTCTTCACTGTGCAGCCCACAGAGGTGCATCCTACAACCGATTTCGTTATTTGTCAAAGGAGTTTTGGAGAGGGTGAAAAATTGAGATTTGAGTACATTGAGTTCGGGGAAAAAAAACGCCTTGAAATTAGCACATTCGAAGCTGCGATTCAATTCTATCAAGCATTTCAACTGTTCGGTTTTCAGACAAATGCTCTTCGCTTACTATTCTGTTGTTACAGGGCTGTTGCGAATATGCAGCATGCTGTGCGCCGCTGGGGCGAATGCAAACGCGATGAGAAACGACTTCGTTCCCCCCCTGTATATGGCAATGCAGCAAGGTGGGAGGAAATCTAACGCAAGCACATAAATGTTATAGATATGACATTACATGTGTAAGTATGTGTATGAGCCCAAAACTAGGACTGAGGAAGAATTCCCTGGTATACACACACATAGGTCATGTTAAATGCATGAAAGTTCTTATCGAGCACGGTGCAAAGCTTCAATGGAAAGTAGAGTCAGAGGTGATATAGTTGTAAGATACTGCTGATAGCTTTGTCACCAATGGCGCTTTCTCTGTGCGGCGAGTGACTCATTTTCATTTGTCTGAGCAGAAGAAAAGCGATGACGTATCGGTTCTGTGTGCTGCCGCTCGTTTTGGCAAATGTGAGGTGGTTAAGCTGCTGGTTGAGAATGGGTACTTCCTCGCCAACAACATGCATACCTTTTGTTTTCCTTATTCACAGCGTACAATATGTAAAGCCGCATCGTTTGTGTAATGTTTTTCCTAATACCTATGGTACAAAAAAGTGGACTTCTTTATCTCTCTAATTCCGAATTATTCTCTCTCTCTCTCTCTCTCTCTCTCTCTCTCTCTCTTTCTCTCTCTCTCCCTTCCCCCTTCTTTTCTGCCTGCTCTGCCTCATATCAAATAACGACGGCACAGTGCGAATCCCCACGAGCCGGTTGGCGCCATCAAAGCTTTGCCCTTAAACCTAGCTTCACAGGTGCTGCTCGCTGAAAAGGCTACTATCACGCGCAAAGCTTATCCTTTTTCCCCCCCCAAAGCATGGTGTAATGACACACTTTTGCCTCTATTTTAGTTCGGGCACGTCGAGACTGTGCAATATTTGCTCTCCATTGGAGCTGATCCGACAAGCCCGTGAGAACGAATACAGAAAGAAAGGAAGGGCAGGGGCGGGGGGGCCAAGAAGGCGGAAGTGAAACATATAGCGAATCAACAATGGTTTTGATGATGATACGAATTGACGATGAAAATAATGATGATATCATCGCCATCATGCATATTCGTCACAGAACATTGGAAGGCCTGAATCCGCTCATGCTGGCTGCTAAGAATCGCCATCCCGAGGTACTGTACTTCTAGATTCCGTTTCTTTGTGCGCTTCCTTGTCGCCGGTAGTATCGGTTCTCCCTCTTCAAGTGATTCATTCGCCATCTCCCTGCTCTCCGACTCTGCGCCATTTAGGTTGTGCGTGTGTTGCTGGAAGAAGGAGTTGACCCAGATCTGGTATTTAACTAGTGGTTGGTGGGGGGCATAGAGATAATACCATCGCATGCTCCGAGCCAAACGAACTTACTTTGTTGACTGTGCTGCTCTGAACGTTGCTGTGTGTGTGTGTGTGTGTGTGTGTGTGTGTATGTGTGTGTGTGTGTGTGTGTCTAAGCGCGATTTTAATCAGTGTGCGTTTGATGTTTGTTTGATGAAGGGCACGCCGCCTCCGCTCGCCATAGCTGCTGTGAACGGCGACTTAGAAACGGTCCCCCTATCAATTTCGAAAAGAAGCTCAGCTCCTTCCTGCTATAGTTGTGCGCTAGAGGGAGGGTGACTTGTAAAGATGGAGAGTCTTTGAACGGTCTTCTTCAACAATCTTCTTTTGATTCGCCATCAGGCTGAGATGCTGCTGGATGCCGGCGCGGACATTGAGGCAAAGACGAATAGCATGGCAACCTCATTGACTGTCGCCGTTATGGTGGGTTGTTGGGGTTTCGAACGGCGTGTTTTCTTGTGGCGCTTTGAATTGTCTGGTAAGCATTTCCTCATCCGACGACTTACATATCAGCTCCGCAAGCATGAGATCGTCCATATGCTCTTGGAGAGGGGTGCGGACCCGAATACGAAGGACGAAAACGGGGATACACCGTACAAGGTATTTGCTTTGCCGCAGCGCGAATATGCATCTATTTTCCCGTACACACAAACACATTATCATTTGCGCATGCATTGTAGTGCTTTCATATACACATATGTTCTATGCACCACGCCAGCGGACGTACACATTCCGAGAAGCCTAGAAATATTTGGATTCAATTTGTGCGTGTATATGCAACACGTGCGTTTTTCTGTACTGCATTGGTTAGGTTGCAATGAGAAATAAGAATGCCGCTGCAATGGCAATGCTCAGAGATGCGGGTGCGAATATTAACGCTTAAATGAGACATCATCTGCATACCAATTGTCTATTTCTTTAAGAAATTGTAAGCTTCTTATGATTCTGTTGGGACTAGAAAGCTCAATTACACCAGCTCTATCCCACATGCAACGTTCCGATGTCACATATGCTAGTATGCTGCACGAGCTAGACGAGTGAGCATGCATATCAGATCGAGAGAGTCGCGTCAAATCTGTCTAGCTGTGTGGTGCGTAGCTGTCAAGTCATACATGTTCCTCCAACGGGGCAAATTATGCACGGATTGTGCACATACATGCGTCAATGCTTCTCGCTAGATGTGTCTGGCAAGCTAGCTAGCAAGACAATTATGCCCACTATATCTTGCTGTTTTTGCGCGAGAAGGTAGTACCATTTTCGCTGCACATCTTTCATCGTTATTGGACATGCCTTATACTGGAATGCGTTTGCGTTTACAAATGAGTTGTGTGTGCATCTAGGTTTCTTTCACAGTAGCTAGCGCAAATGAACACAAAAGTCAATAACAAAGGCACAAAAATATGCTCAATGGTTTTGAACATATCTATGTCTCTGCTCTGAGTCGGAAAGTCATTCAACAAACGCTGTCCATTGTTTACTCTTTTTTGGCATAGGTCAGGCTACATCCAAGGCGTGGTGCACAAAGACCAACTGAAACAGTCTCGCAGTGCTCATTGTTGTCAAATTGATGTTGCCTCTATTATTCACTGAAAGCTAGATTTCCCCAGTGTATATTAAATTAAGCATCTACATGTTTCTACTGCTAAGTTAAGTTCCTTTAAATGAGCCATTTCGCCTTGCACCCCATATTGTACACCCAGAGCAGCCACGTCGATCGAGTGCATTATTCAGCTTTTCGCTTTGCTGCCTTATCTTTCTGCTGGTCATAAATCTCCATGCGATAGAGCACCAAGTATGTTGAGTACAGAATAAACGGAACCCCTTCTGCCACCGCGACAGCAAGTAAACGCTGGCTCTTACTTTCGAGGGAGTCTCTCTCGCGCGTAGCGTTCTCATGGACCGATGCCATTTTCAGATACATTGCTGTACCTATGAAGTCGTATGAGCAATCTTAGCTTGCAACCACACCTACATCCCAACCAAAAATTTTCGGGCTGAGATATAAACCCTTACGGCATCAAAGGCAGCAGGACGTTTGGCACTAGTTGGGAGTCATTGCACTTGAGCCTAGACATGCAACGTATCTACAATCCCGTACCTGATGCAACCATGCCAAAAACGAGCTGTACGTGGCCCCAGAGACGCAAAAATGCGAATACCCACGGCGCTCTAAGGCCTCCGAAATATGCATAGAGAAACACGTGCATAATGACATTTGCCAGCATGAACAAGTAGCCGCTCAGTGTTCGGTACTGTAAGAAGCACCAGGCGAGGGTCAATGTCGTTGTGTGGTGGACGCTGAAGTGGGGGTGGATAGCAACGCCCATCAGCATGACAAGCACCAAATCCACGAATTCCCATATTTTCGAGTAGTAGTACACGAGGAAGGCAGTCGCTGTGACTTCTCTCGGAAGAGGGTCGATGAAGTCGCTTGCCTAATTCAAGTTCGGAACGTAAAAACAGATTGACTGAAGGGAAATATGGGCATATGACCTGCCAGGTTTGCCATAGATTTGTCTTGTGAAGAACGAAGAGAGCGTAGCAGAGGAATGCACAATTCGCAGCTGAGTATGCGTTGTTAGTGCACCAGGCCAACGATGATGCTTTCGTCCATTGTAATCCTGGGGTTATGTACAAACCAGTGTGCGTTCCATTAAGCACGTCCTTCTATCTTCCTCTTCGTTGTTTTACTAACCTGTCAGCCTCAGAAGAATCTGAGCGAGAATAAAGGCAGAAGTGATACCCACAAGGCTCGAAAACGACGTCAGTGGAGGATAGACTGCTTCACCTCCATCTTCCATCTCCTGAATCACACAAACACACACACACACACACACACACACACACACACACACACACACACACACACACACACACACACATACACACAGTGACATCTCAATGCCCCATTATCACCGAGAGAACGACCCTACGTTCTGGTACGAAATCAGCCCATTCTAACCCCTCAACTCCCCTATCTGCCTGATGCACAACCATTGAACTGTTGAAATTCCGCACAGCTGCCGTGCGACTAGATGCGCGCGCGCGCGCCGCATCCGAAACAAACGGTCGCAAGGAGTTTGACCGACCTGTTGGTGGGGCCTCGGGTCGGAAGGAGGCCTTCGGTAAAAAGGAGAACGCCGTTGTTTTTATCAGAAATGAGAAATATTCGTTGTCGCAGGGTAAGAAACGAAAGTACCGCTTTCTTGTCTCTCTTCTCACAACCTGAGGAGGACAAGCAATGGAGGTCGGCCGGTCCCAGACCCAAAGTAGGGTACTAGGGCTACAGATAGCATTCCTCCTTCTCGCCCTTCCTGCCGAAAGTTCGACGGTTAAAATACAACCCAATCGTCTAGCAAATATTGGATCGCAAAAAGGGTTTGGGCTCACCATGAGGGGGAGGGGGAGGAGGAGAAGGACAGGTAGGAACAGCCTCCTTCACACACAAGCAATGATGAAGTTTGGAACTGCGAATCGATTGGTGCCCGGTGGTTTTAGTGGGATAAATCTTCATGGAAATATTGTTTTTCCGCCTTCTTCGCTCTCCTCAACTCGGCGCACAGTATCATGCGGTGCAGACCCGAGAAGGATTGGACGGGTAGGAAGGGAAATTCAGGTATTCTTTGAGACGCTGCAACCTTAATGCTGAGTTGTTAAGGATCACGATAAATTCGAACATTACTAGCACTTCTTAGTCTTCGTGGAGGGAGCATGTCCCCATTTTTCTAATTTAGTTTCACCTCCCTTGCCATCTTTAACAAGAATTTCCTCCTCATCAGCGCGAGATGGGGGACCTGCTCGTAAACGATAGGAACGTAAGTTATTTACTGACGGTTTTCCCAAAATATTTTCAATGGGAACAACGGAGGAGATGAAATAAAGAACGGTTCATCTTCGCATAAGCGTGTTTTAGTTAATGTCCTTTTTACCACGGAAGGTACTGGCCGCGATCGACCCGAAATACGACGATGACGACATCCGAAACATGACTATTGCGAGTGTTACTGAGGTAAAAATAACAGAGAAATTTCCAACTTATACTGCACAAGTACCTTCCTTTACAGAAATATTTATGGCGAGCCTTTGATGAGTCGTGAAGCTCAAAAGATTTTGCTATTCTCAATTTCGTATAGCAGACTAGTAATGAACGAGAGGATTCGTATTCAACGGGAGATTTTCTTCGCCTTACACACAAAAACTGCTGGCCATGGTACTCTTACCTTCACAGGTTCAAATGTCTCGGGATCTCTCCGTGGCGAAGCTGTATTTGATGTTTTCTGGTGGGACGAAGAAGAGCTATCAGCCGATTCTTGATCGACTGAATGCAAAGAAAGGCTACATTCGAAGGGTACTAGTGCATGTTACTCTTAGTAGCAGCAGCAGCTTTTGCAAATAGAAATGGCTAAGACACGGTCTCATTTTTCCTTTTCACCCCCATCTCCTATTTTTCCTCCTTCTCTCCCCTCCTCTCTTTCTCTCTCTCTCTCTCTCTCTCTCTCTATCTATCTTGCTACCTCACATTGCACCTTCACAGACATAAACGTTCATCATATATTTACATTTATATATATTATATATAATATCATTTAAATATACGACTACAATGATCAGGTCGTATCGCAGCGCTTAAATCTTCGGAGATCACCTGAGTTGGTTTTCTATGAGGTAAATAGATTTAACCCCCCCCCCCCCCCTTCTTTCTCAATGTGTGTGTGTGTGTGTGTGTGTCACTGAGAGCCTTCGTACCATCAAACCTCCATTTCCCCCCTCCTTGCCTAATCAGGACAACACGCTAAATGAGGCTGATGAGATGAAGCGCATTATGGCCGTTCTACGAGAAGATCGGGAATTTCGCGGTAGTTGTTATACAATGAGCGCTGTTGAAAATACCTTGAATTGAAATCCATCCATCGAGTCGGGCCTGGGTGATTGACGTTCCCTGTGCAGCTTGATATTGCCTTCTTTCATTGCGATTCCCTGCGATATTGCCTTATTTTAACACTTCTTTCATCGCGATTTCCTGCCCATTTTCAGCTCATGTTGTGTGCGTTTGTGTGAGTGTGCATGTGCATGTGCATGTGTGTGTTTGTGTGTATGAATAGATACAGAATTGATGGTTCTTTTTATTTTGACATCCCAGAGAAGCAATTGGCTGAGCAAGGAACTAACATGGACGAATTCCTCAATTCATCGTCGCCGCCATCGTCTTCATAATGACTTCGATAATGACACACATGAAGAGACCCGTTGGTGGATCATCCCCGCGCGGGCAAGGAGTCTTTTGTTGTGCTAAGATGTACTATTCTACTGATGACAACCATAATAAGCGAAATATCGCCGAGTTCTTGCCCGTGGGGCCAATATAAAACACAACGTTAAACCTTTTTTTTTTTGTGTATTCACACACACACACACACACACACACACACATATTTATATATATATATATATATATATATATATATATGCACACATTATAGAAAGTTATTGTGGCCATGCGTGCGCTTTGTAGTATCTCGCTTGCCTTGGACCATGCATGTGATCAAGGGCAATCATTGTGCAGCACGCGACAATACGTCTTATGACAACAACGTTTCCCAGACGTTATTTCCTCGTCAAGACATGTTAGTTGTACATGCGCACGCCCGACGCACATCTAGACATGTGAGCTCGTCGTACGCTCTAGCTAGCTAGCTCTGTAAATCGAGCTAAACGATGCACACAGCAGTCATATAGCAGCGGAGCACGTAGCGTAACCTAAACCGCAATCTAGCAATGTAACTGACTAGCTGATGCCCTTTTATAGCCCTGCTAGCTGTTGCAATGTGCACATTGTGCGGTCGTCTAGCTAGCTAGCCCTAGCTAGCTAGAGCTATATCTAGATATATAGATGCCGCATAGCTAGATAGATCTAGAGATCATGCTAGCATCTAGGCATCACTGCGTCTAGGCTGCTCTGACCACGCTACTGCTCTAGTGCTGTGCTAGCTAGGCGCGTCGCGCATTGTGCACGCACATACGATGTATAACTAAGCTTGTAAGCCTTAGGAGCATCTTTATGAGCGCATGAGCATGCGCGCAGCAGCAAAACAACAGGCAGAGATCGATGCGCATTGCATACCAATTTTTACGTGATCATGGCATCCTAGCTAGCTAGCATGGCCTAGATGTCTAAACATTCTGCAAAATGCTCATGCAATGATGAATATGAATGATGAATATGGAGGCGATTCCATGGATTTCTCACTACCATTAAGTAAATACGATCTTGCGATGTTTGGTGATTTACACCCACAGCCAGCGTTAGATCGTATACAAGGCTATGTACATAGCCATTAGAGGCTATTCCTATTTGTGCTTCAGATGCGGAACTACTATACCTTTGTGAAGTGTTGATTCGGTCTTTATTCTTCATCATCGAAGGAGCGGAAGAGTGAAGTAGCTTAGATAAAACATTTTCCACAGATGCATGTAATACCTAATGCGGAGATTACAACAGGCGAGAAAATAGAGAGACTAAACCGATGCTTGCTTCCTGCTTTTAAATATACGACTGAGAGGCTCTCTACTCCGGAGGCAGAGGAAGCTAATCATGTAGCTTCGCGTAATCACCTTTTCGCAGTGGCACTCCATTTTCTTCATTTTTGTTTTCAAAAAAGTCATTTTGTGTACATATTTTAAGGTCCTAGTAAAACCAATACTATATAATATATATATATATATATATATATATATTACTCACTTGTATGAATCCTCCGGTTTTTTCGCATCCACATCCTGTCTCTCTCGCCTTATGCTCTCCGCAGCTGTTGTCAGTATATGAAGGAGAGGAGTTGTAATGGCTGATATTAGGTTCCCAATCCCAACCCCCGCTCCGCCCCTCCTGCTCTTCCGACCTCTCCCGGGAACAACGGATAGATATTATTTGTGGGTAGGCCGCGGCGAGACGTAAATCATTCTGCTAATACTGCTATGTTTGCATTTATTCCATGGTATTAATATATCATATTCTGCGCGCGCGCTCTCTCTCTCTCTCTCTCTCTCTCTCTCTCTCTCTCTCGCTCTCTTTTTCGATATGGCCACGCTTTTAGAGCATGGCTGACGCTCGCCTTCATACCTAACACAGCGAGTCCAGCAGCTAGAAACCTAATGAGGAGGGGGGGGGGAATCAGTGGGAGGGTTCTTGTGTAATACGAGGTAAGATCGGCGTGTTTACCTGCCATTCGAGGTCGCCATTCCACCACCTCCCCCGAACAACAGTACACCTACGAATACCAGCATTCGAGTCTGAGCGTATTGCTTATTCGTGCGGATTAAAGGCTTTGAGTAGGATTCTCAGCAAAGAAATCAGCGTGCGACGTGGTAACACAGGGTTCCTATCATTCCGATGGTGTTCTACTTAAACTCTCAGCATCGTTCGTTGTTTTCAAAATTCTCACTATTTTGTCACATGCTGACAGCGCGGAGACAGTTGTTACTGCTGCCGGCTGCCCTAGTTTATTTACTTTCTAAGAGCCTCCTTTAACGAGCTTTTATATCATCATTAGCATAATCACCATCGTCGCCACCATCATCATTATCATCATCATCATCATCATCATCATCATCGTGCACTTGCTCTTCACGCATTCGAATTCGCACGGGAAGAGGAATACATAACCTGCAGCAGCGAGATGGACGCTACTCAGAAGCCACTGCGCCAACGCCAACACTTTATCTTGCCCCTGACCACCAAACAACACGAGGCTTGAGGAGATGGTCTACGGACACTTTGCGGGAATACTCATGCGATTGAGCGCTTTTCAAGGCGTATCGCAACGAGAGAGAATAGAAAGTAGGAAGAGGGCAGTATTCTGTTCAGTAGCATCATGCTCGCTTCTCTTGTGCGGGCAAGGAATGACTCCACATCTGACCAAGCGGACGGAGAAGCTACGGATGCCGTGTCCTTCATCTCTGCTCACACACACGCACACACACACGCACACACACACACACACACACACACACACACACACGTCGTACAGGTAACGTTAGAACATTCCATGACGACGCAAAACCAAGGGAGGTTTGCTGCCATCCATCAAACTCACAACAGAGGGCGTTTAAAGCTAAGACCACTATTGTTTTTTTCTTCTTCTTCTTCTTCTTCTCTTCTCTTCGTTCTCTTTCATATCGTCTGCTATCGTCGTGAAACTACAACACTGGCTCTCATCGCATCCGTTAGGCCTCCTCCTCATAAACAGGCATACCCTTTGACGTCGGGCACATCTTTAGCCAGAGCAATCACCACGCCGTATACCTATCCAAACCGAGCCAGTTTATGGCAAAATTAGCAAACATATATATATATATATATATATATATATATATATATATAACTGCGGCAATGAGGGGATCTTGATAGCAAAAAGCAAGAGCAGGAGAAGAAAGGAGGAGGAGGGAAGGAAGAGGCAAAGATCGGCAACCATAGCGTACACGCATGACTTCTGATGTGTTTAGTGGCAAAAGAATAACTCTGCAGGGTCTTTGAGGATGTATACCGTGTAGAAAGCTGCTATCAACGTGACCTTGAGTGGAAGATCTGATGACGATATGTGAGTGAATGATGATGATGATGATGATGATGATGGTGATGATGATGCAGTTGGTGTAAATGACGATTAGAATAACAACGATGATGCTATGAACGAATACAGTAGCATCAATGTGTAGACGACGTCACCAGGGATAGGCACAGATGTGGCAACATCAGAAGACAGCTTTATGAAGGCGTGGGCAGCGAATCCCCAGTTGATCACGAACCCACGCACCGCGCTGAAGAAACGTAACGAATGCGAATATATGCAAACAAACACAATCAATTATTCTAACACACCACACCGTACACACACACACACGCACACACACGCACACATTCGCACATACAAGCACGAACAAATTATATATGAATATATATATATATATATATATATATATATTACATAAATATATTTAAATATATATTCTATACATGTGCAGGTTTTCATGTCATATCCATTCTTTGTATGCTGTACTACTTGACGCTCATAAGAACTTAACCCCCCCCCCCCCCACCTCCCCATTCCTACCCACCTAATGCACAGGGCCGCGGAGGTTGGAAATCGTTTGAAACGGAAGGGGGGTAACGAGTAGAGCGTTCCAAGCAGCCCCGAAGCAACCAACGTGAACTTGCAAATCAAGGCAGCAGCAGCAGCAGCAGATATGAACGTGAACTTGCAAATCAAGGCAGCAGCAGCAGCAGCAGATATGAAGGCCATTTATAAGAAGAGACAAAGAGAAAGAAAACTCGGAGAATGCTATCTTAACCTAACGAAGAGAGTGGCCCCCCCCCCCCCCCCCCCCACCCCCCTCCTCTACACCCATCCCGATTCACGGGTTTACACGAATCCATTTTACCTGAAGGGGGGCTGTGGTGACTCCAGGTAAAAACCTTTTTTTAAATTAAAAAAGGCATGAAATTATCAATATATCGTCGAGCATTGATAGATGGATGGAAATCGCCCACTACAGTGCCGGTGCTCGAGAATTAGCGTGTTTATCAGATCGATGGTAACGGGGGTAGGAGAGGGAGGAGGGGGAGGAAGTGGAGAAAAGGAATAACGAAAAGAATCTGTCGGCTACTTGACATACCCAATAAGCAATCCTGCGATCAGAGATGTCAAAATGACGCCAATTGCCTACACGAAATCGTCAGGAAAGTTGATTGATTTGTATGTGCTTTCTCCATAAGCGCGGACATTTATTCCGCATTTTGTAGCCATGGTAGTGGTGGTGGCGGTGGTGGTGGTAGTGGTGTGTGTGTGTGTGTGTATTGCTATTTTGCTCATGTTGGATGCTTTATTGTAAGTACCTGTTTCATTGACATTGCCCCACTTGCGAGTGGTAGATTGGGTTTATTCACCTATGGGTCAAATACACACACACAAACACACACACAAACACATGAAAAGATAATCCAGCTGGCACATCAAACACATCCACACACATAAGCAACACTTCCAGAGCAAGCTGAAGTTTCCAGCAGCACCTTGTCTATAGATACGTCAGTGACTTGGTTCAATCCCACAATGTATACGTTCAGAAGCAGTGCCGAGATTAACGTCGGAGCCACCACCTTCACAAAGTACAGCATATCTTATTAGCAGTATCCGAATCGACTTTACACTATCTTCTAAACTCCCCCCCCCGCCCCCACTCCCCCCCCCCCTCCCACCTCCCTCTGTACCTTGAGGAATAGCGGCGAGAGGGCGAAGAGCATACCGACGTTTGATGGAATCATCATCATATGTAGAGCGACGACGCTTGTGATAGTGCCTGAGCAGGAATGCGAAGGACTTTGTCATCATCGCTTTCAATCAACAGCTAAAGAGAACGCTTGCTGCTCTAGCAAACAGACGAATGACCGATGATTGTGTGAGGCCGCGAGAATTTCCACAAAGTAGCGAGTGCCTTTTTACTAGCCGCCACTGACTCATTAACCTGAATTGCCCACAAAATGCACGAAGATCTCTCATCATTCAGAGTTTGGAGCCGCAAGAAGATGATATTCGAGTAGTACGTATTGAAGCAATCCAGCCGATCTGTCGGAATCTGCACTAGGGATCGACGCAGAGCTGAATGCTGAAAAACAATGATATAAAAAACACATACCCACACACATACACACACACACAAATAAGCAGTGTAGGTGAAGAATTGTTAGTGAATCAGAGCTTGAGACAGCGGAACTACCATGATTATTGGATGCGACGATGCTCCTCTCTCGATTTTGCAATAGAGGCATTGATACCCCCTTACGGACAGGGCCAAAGCCCATGGAGGCTGCCGAAAATGGCCTCGAGGACGACGTGCCATCTCGCGGTGTTGCTATCAACCGAGCTTGTGTCCTCTTATTGAAGCTTTGTGTGGAACGCACATTTTGTCGCGCAATTTGAGTAGTGGCAGGAGTCGCATAGGCTGCAATCGAAACCAGCCACAACAGAAGCATGAGAGCTGTCCCAGCGGTTATCCCGTGGTATCCCGATCGTTATGTTCGAATAAAACTACACTGTCTAGCCACAGTGTCCTCTCTTGTTTCTTGCTCGTTTCGCTCACTCGATGTCGCTGAATTCCTCAAGAAGCATCTCAGTGCCTGGCACCTGCATTAATCGGCAAAGAAAGATCCAAGGTGAGGTCAAAAGGCCTTGTGCAGCGGAAATGTGCACCACCCACAGCTGCAAGTTGCAAATAGTCTCCCCCTTCCAGCGGCTTGGTGAGTGAGTCGGCGTTGGTGGAGGGAAAAGGGCCCAAAAATCCCTAAACCTCACCGTGCAGACTACGTCGGCGACAGTCGTCTCACAAAGGGGGTTTGATTATATAACTGCGACAACAAATTGGACGAGTCTCTTTTCAAAAACTCAGGGCGTTCACCGACGCGGTCCTTTTAGTTGACTTACCTAAGACCCAGGGAGGCAATGGTAGTCGCGGAACTGGTTCTTAGGCAATTCTGGCTGAAATCAATGTCGCAGCGACGCGGAGGTGAAGATTTCGGAATTCGCTGTCGAAATGAAAGTGTGCCTTGCCAAGACGCCCACGCGGAATCCAGTCCATTTTTTTACACGAAATAGCAAAAAAAGCTTGTCGCAGCATGTGATATGAAGAGACATCGCCTCTGGCAGTTCTCAGCAAATCAGAGAAAATTTTGGAGATCGTTCAAACCACCAACTATGGCCGTGAACTTCCGATTTGCAAAGACCGATGTAGGAGTCTCGGGCGTGATGGAACGGGCAAGAGATCAGAAGGGGTTGGAGATGGCCAGGATTGATTCCAAGAACAAGGACAAGAAGCAAGGAAGTCAAAGTAAAGTGTAGCTACCTACTTCATCATGACAACATAGTTGAGCTAAAATGTGGACATTACAGTAGCGAAATCGGACTTTGATGACATGGTTTTCATGCCGGTATTTAATTTGTACACTAATGTTTGTCTATTCGAGTTATTGTCCCAAACATTCAATAGTATTTGGCAAATTAGTTCGTCGCAAAGCACAATGCATAGAATCTAACACTAACCATTGACCCTTGCACCACAGTCACATGGCATCTTAGAGATTTCATTGAAACTTGATGTCTGAATGGCTGACTAACACCAATTGATTCAACTGCGTCATATGTGCCTTAGATATTCACGGGAGAGTTAGCTGTTCAAAACGTTATCACTCGATTCAAGAAGAAGAGGATCTACACAAATGTTTCCTCCATCCTAATCTCTGTAATCGATTTTAATCCGTTAATTTATTTGTTATAGATTAATGATGATGGTTCAAACAAATATATTACACATATATCAAAAGGTAAATCCCTACCAAGACCTAGGATTGTACACAAAGGACTTCTATGATTTTTACCGATATGATACGAGAAAGGGTACATGAATATCTTGAATGTGCAATGAAGAAGCTCATGTCTCCATTTTCAGAAGAGTTTCCACCTCATATATTCAACATTGCCCGTTCGGCGTTTAGACAAATGGTTCTTAACCTTGATATTATTTCAACGTAACACACTGAGCTCAGATTTATAAATATGGTAGCTATTTCCGAAGGGCGAAGAGAAAAACCAGTCAATTCTAATTAGGTAATTAAGTTGTAAGATGAGTATATTTTAAGTTAGAGATTAATTTATACCTTAAGTGGTGAGAGTGGGGCTGGTAAAACTGAAGCAACAAAGCTGCTACTGAGATACTTCGCATTGCAAAGCGGAATCATATCGGGTAAAGCTATTTACGTTCTTGTAATCATAAGCTCGAATAATAAATAGTATATCGTACGCTAGGAAATCAACGTGAAGAAAGAGTTAGCGAAACAATCAAACATAGATGCAGTCAGATAGGACGCTCTGCGTCTCTCGAACAAAAAATTATTCAGGTTTATGATATCGAAATTGATGAGAATAGAGCTCATAGAATACTGTAAATATAGGCGAATCCTATTCTCGAAGCATTTGGAAACGCAAAAACCACTCGAAATGATAATAGCAGGTTTGTTTTTAATATGCAACATTTCGTTTACATTTCTAACTATTGTCTATTTATCTAAGCCGTTTCGGGCGGTGGCTTAACATATACTTCAACAGGAAGGGACAGGTTTCATCATAGAGTTTTGAAATCTTGAATACCTAATTTTTGAGATAGTTCATCTCATCTAATATCATTCTTGATGTATATTAGATTCAAATGTCGAGTATTACAAATTATCTTCTAGAAGAGTCTCGAGTCACGTATCAGGACAAAGGCGAACGAAATTTCAATATTTTTTACCTTGCGTGTGCTTCTTGGGAGAAAGAGGATAAAGTTTCTAGAGAGGTGTCATACATGACCTGCCACATTCCACTAGGCTTCATAATTATAAATTTGATAGGGTAAAATCAAGGCCAATACATTTTCATATCTCAATAAGTCTGGGTAAGAGGATATTAAAGATTGCCGCATTTCGACAGGTAGCAAAATCATTTTTTTGTCAGCTGCTTCACTGTCCCTGGGAGGGATGACTATGAGATGTGTAAAGAGTTGAAGAGGTAATTATTGTTTATATATGGCCAAGTCATGTCCCTTAATTAAGACTGTAATTAAAGGTGTTTTAGAGAAGTAGGTTTCTCCGATGACGAGCAAAAGACAGTATGAAAATTTGAAGATTCTCCTACAGTCTTTTAATGACAAAGATATAAATCATCAGGTTTTTAAAGTTGTCGAGGCTGTGTTGAACTTAGGAAATATAGAATTCAAAGCAGGACCCGTTGTTCAAGGTCTGCTTGGTTCGCAAGTAAAAGAACTCATCGATTATTATTATTATTTTCCCTTCCAATAAAAAGGAAAATCTTCTTCACGCATAACAGAAGAATCAGCTCATTTTGCTACCCAGGTCAACAAACCAAGATTAGATCCATATTTGATTACTCATATTCCTGAAGAAAATATTAATTTGTTTCTGTTTTTAGGCTGCAGAATGTCTAGGTGTTAATCCGGATTCTATGAAACGGGCCCTTGTCACGGAAATTCTCTCGATGTCCAGTGGTTAGGGCATAAGTCAGAATCTTTTGCATCAGGCTAAGAAATTTGAAGACCCACAAATTTAGGTTCGATGTATTTGCTTCCACGAGATATAAAGTCTGCGAAAGGAAACAGGTGACTGTTAACCAATTAACATTGATTCAAATCCAAACCAATCATCTTTCATAAGGTGTATTGTCCACTGGTATCTTATTTTTGCGTCTACTTTGAACATGAAGAGACTCGATTTCGAAGTCGGTCTACGGGCACTTATTCAACTGGCTCATAAAGTCCATTAACAAAGCGTTCCAAAGTGTGTTAATTTGTAAGCAAGAGAATATCGTTGACTTCCTTATTGTTAGGCAACTATGGAGGATCATTCTTGGACAATGAGATGAAAGTTATCGGTATTTGCTTAGGATTCACTAGATTCACTTCCAAACAGGTAAACTGAATAATCAGGAATTCTGGATATATTCGGATTTGAATGCTTTGAGCACAATAGTTTTGAGCAGGTCCTGAATAAGTTGGTTACTTGTAATATATCGTCATCCCTCACATGACAGCCCGATTCTTATTCGATTAGTTATGCATTAATCTAGCAAATGAGAAGTTGCAGCAGTACTTTGTCCGCCAAGGTAAAATATTTATGTTTATAAGTTATAATTGAAACGTAGAAATTACACCATCTCCTAATAGTGTTTAAGATGGAATTGAAGCTTTATCAAGAAGAAAAGATCGACGTGCAATCAATTCCATATCCAGTATGGTAGACACGTAAATACTGTAAAACTTTGACACAGTTGAGAATCTCACTTCTCTCCGCATAGGATAATAGCGATACGTTGGCATTGCTTGAGATGAAAAACGGCGTGTTCCCTTTGTTAAAGGATGAGCTCAAGATAAAGACAGGGTATTCCAAATGATGAATTAATTATAGTGTATCCTAAATGTAGTAAATATAGATCAGATGAAAATTATGCTGCCAAGTTACAAAAGCTGCAAGCAGGACACCCTAAGTTCACTGCTCCAAGGTTAGCATTCATGCATTACACTATTGGAAAGTAATGACGTATTTTGATTGTTTAGAATGAGTGGCGACGTTCATTTTATGATTCATCACTTCTCTGAGCCAGTCAAATACTCTGCAAAAGGTGCGAATCCGACGCACAATATGTTTTCCGAAATTTTCTTAATCTTTTGCGAAAAGGCTTTTTGGAGAAGAATCGGTCTAAGCTCACATCTGATGTTGAAGATATGCTCAGGTCCTAAATACAAATTTATGCATTTTAGGAAAATTGGTGTTCTTGATTAATTGTTTTACTCTTTGATAAACCTGGTCATAGGTCTACAAAGGATCCTATAGTCTCGTCGATGATCACGGAGGTACTTTTTCTTCGTTGCCATTTTATTTTGAATGAAAGCATGCTTTTGTATTTCGAGTTAATCTCTGTATTTATATTTCCTGAATCCTACCAGGAGGGAACTAATGTAAAGCGAAGGAGACGTAGTAGAGCCCAACCTCCAGCATCAACAGGAAGAAACAGACGACGAAAGAAGGTATGGTAATCCAGGCACGGGAAATTCTTAGGCGTGTGTTTAAACTGTGATGTATACTAGGGAGCTCAAATGAGTCTGGCTGCATCTTTCCAAACACAAGTATGAGAATGCAAATAATGCCAGTATTCGAAATTCCCTCTGATTTGAAATCTATTGTTCGCAGCTGAACTCGTTGATGACTACAATCAAGAAAACAGAATCGCATTTTATTCGATGTATCAAGCCGAATGCAAGAAAAATACCTTTAACCGCAGATCAAGACGTTCGTTGCTTTCCAAACATACCTTCATCAAACTTATAACTTTGATATATGTAATTTTTCAGGAGGTAATGCGTCAGATGTCGACATGTGGGATCATTGATGCTGTAACAGTGCGAAAACTAGGCATGTTATTATTTACAATGGCAAAATATCTTCAACGCATTTCTTCTCAAACTTCTTACTATAACAGGCTACACAATGAGAATGTCACACTGGAACTTTTTTAAACGGTCGGTGATTGTTGCACAGAGTAAGAAAAATCTTTCTTCATGGATGATCATACTTAGGTATGGCATCATCAAAGTCGGATCTTTATTTTGGGAAAAAGGTTAGACATAAGAAAGAGGCGCAACTGAAAAAGGACTCAAATATATTTGTTAAAGGAATAGATTTTCGAGCCGAAAACTTAAAAATTTGCGAAAAAGCAGAGAAACAAATTCCAGAATACATAAAGGACACATTTAAGATCAAGTTGTGGCAATCAGGTGACATTTTTGCATGATCCATATTCTTTTCGCAATTAATGACAAACTCCTTTTAGGCACAAATTTAATGTTCTACAAGGCAGAGATGGAGATGAAGCTAGAAGAATTACTGGTAAGAAGGTTTTCGACAGTTCGTGAGTAATATTTGCATTACAATGGTCGACAATAATATCCCAGATGGACAGTTGGCAAGGCGCTGCGAAGCGAATCACCTCAATGGTATTACAAATCATCGGCAAACTATAAAATTGTACAGCATGGTATCATGTCCAGGTCAAAATGTGGCTGATAAGGAAGAACTATCTCAAAATGAGGGATGCCTACAGAACTCTCGTATGTGAATGAATACCCAAAAGCAACAGGGAAAGTTTGTATAATGCAAAATTTTAGGTACATACCTTAGAGCAACCTGAAGTCCAGCTGCAAACTTTAGAAGGTGAGAAGACCAGTCGGTGTTCTCAGATAAATATTGATAAGCCGATTCTCTAACCTATGTTTGTTTTCTAGGATGTCTTCATTCTTGTGAAAAATTTAGTGTTCCTGAAAGGTGGTCGACTGTTGAAAATTCAACTTAGGACAGAGACGATATTCAGATTCGGAATAAACATCACTATTTCTCACTGTAAAGATTTCTTACATTCGCGAAAAAGACGGTGGAGGCATTGTCGTCTTCCAAACAGACTTTGAGGTTCTTTGTTGATATTTATACCTCGTAAACCTTTAATGCCCGGTTAATGCTACAACCCTAATGCTACAGACTTGCCTTTGAAACAAAATCCAAATCGATACCAGGTTTTGGGCCGCTTTACATGTAACTCAACATTATTCGTTATTGTTCAATTTTTTGGCAGAGAGACTTTCTTTAATGCACAAGGCTATCACTATGGCAGCTTTGGGGGAAAACTCCAGAAAGAGTGATTTCAGAAGAAGATTTATATTGACGCCTCAATGGCATAATGCTAAATTTTATACTCTCAGGTATTAACATATTACAAGATATGATTCCACTTCTGGAAAGACTCCACATGCTCTCTCCGAAGTTTATTGAAAAGGTGCATTGTTAATTTTACATACTCATCTAATTTTGAATCTTTACTTGCAGATCGCGGAAATAAAAAAATGTCAACTCGTCGCAGCTAGTGCAAGGACCTCAGCAGTTAAAGTGAAAAACGCCGTAGCCGCTGTCCAAAAAATGGGTCGCAACACTGTAGCAATTAGATTGCACAAGAATATCCTAAGCCGTGTTTGTTTATTTTGTTCGGATTGATGCTAGGCATGCCTGGTATTCCGTTACTCCAAGATGCTATTACGGAAGCAGATAGAATTGTGAAAGAAGCTCACTTCCTGAGTCTTCGGTAGTATACAATTTATATATTGGGGTTATTGAAGCTAATAGACCTGACGTTGCTAGATCTGAAGCAAGGGAGCTGGATCAAACCGTAAAGGATGCAAATGGAATCATGAAAGTAACAACACAACAAAACAAAGATTCAAAAGTATTCAAGTTAAACCTTTATTTGCAAAAAGGCAACACTGGACCAGCTAAACAGAGCAGAGAGGGAAGCAGCGAATCTCGATATGAAAAGGCGCGCAAAGGAAATCAAAGAAGCGGGTTTGGTTGTTACATCTGACATACTAGGATTGATAGTCAAATGTAACAAAAACTTCGATACTCACGGACAACAAATTTGATAGAAAGTGCCGGTAGAGATCTCGAGAGCACCCGGCAGAAAGAGATTGAGGCACTAGTTGCCGAAAGGCTTCGGGTTATCATGGAAAAAGAAGAGAAAAAGAGGGCCATATTTGCAAAAGAGCTTGAAGAAAAGTAGAGATTTAACTATATCATCAGTAAATGTCTATTTACAACTTCATCTAATCAGGTATATGAGGCAAATACAAGAAATGAAAATAGAATTGAAGCACAAGGGTATGAACCTTGCCATCAAGCATAGGAAGGTAATTCTAATATATGGCTCTCATTATAGATGATGAAGTTATTGATCTGCAGAATATTCTTGAGAAGGTACACGATGAATCACAGCCCTATTTCCCGGGGGTTCATGCTGTTCATGATGAGAATTAATTGTTTCTTAGCAACGAGATGATATTGCACAAAGATATGTCGAAGCAAAACAGACAACGAGGAGGTTTGCTCCAAACCATTTTGATAACACTTTTTCGTCACATTCATCAGCATATTTTACAGATACGAAGACATTTTCAATCCTAAAACATTGCAAGGATCACTCAAAGCTGCAATTATCAAGCATTCAGAATGTATAGAAGACCCCTCAGTGCTTATCTCATGGTACTCGTCAGTGGTTTTCAAAGGTTAGCTTGCAAAATATGTTGTTAAATTCTCTCAAAGATAGTTAATACTATTTTCCTTCATTCACGACAGGCTTGAATGCAAAGCCGCTTTCACAGGTTAAATGGCCATGGCTTTTGTGTTTTTAACATCAGGCTAAACTTTAATCAAATTTTCTCTTTGCAGTCACTACAACTTCTTCAAATTCAAACAATTATTGGAAGATCGGAGGTCTGAAATTGATTAAATTTGATGGATCCATAAATCCCGAAGACGATAGAACTCGCTAATCATAGGTACAGTCTGCTGGAGTGGTCCCTTATCTAGAAAAGGCAATTCATTTTATGACAGATGGACAAAATGAAGAGGAAGGTAATGCCTGTGATGCCAGAATTTTTAGTTTTTTTTTACCCGTTATGTATGGACATATCAACATATCAACAATGGAATGGTTTCAGACTGTGACGAGTCTGCAGATGCACATATCCCTCCACCCTCGCCTCCTTCAGACTCTCCTCCGCCATCTCCTCCCTCTGAAAGCGTAACAAAATATGAAAACTTTCATCGCGATATTGATGATATGAGCGCGTCTAGTGAAGGAGAACCCTTACCCCCCCCTCCTCCGCCAAATGGTAGAAAAGTTATTAATCACCTGTCACCAAAGTGAGTGTTATATTGAATTTTATTGCAGACATTGATGATATGGATGGCTTTGCAGAGAGCATGGCCAGCATCTTACCACCTCCTCCTGAATAACACGCAAGCGCAGCATTCTAATTCATACAAGCCTGTCTATTGCTCTAGTCTCGAACAATAATAACAGGGGCATCCGCAAGATGTGTGCTTGGTTTATCATTCATATTGTCCGCGAGCATATTTGGTGTTAATCAGCCATTAGGCAACTCATTAAGCAAAACATTCCACTTTGTGCAATTAATGCATTGAGATGTGAGGCTGCGCGCTAGCGCGCGGGGACATTTAGCTTGTCATATCTAGATGTACGTGAGCCTACATTGTCTACTGACATCAACACACATCGGACTTAGAGCAACTACCATGCCAAGCAAGCTAGTACATCCGTTGTAAGAAATCATAATTGACTTCTACTACAAGTCTAGAGGCCTGGCTAGCTGGAGCGCCAAAAACCTTTTGGATTGCCAGATACCCATTCGCATCGATTTTCGCGTCCGGCTAGTCGGCACTGCAAAGCGATGTTGAGCGCGAAATACACCTTTCTAGCTATTGTGGTGAATCATGTCGCAACAATAACATTCGCTAGCTGTCTCTGCAAATATAGATATGTCTAGACTAGTGGACTAGATGGTCCCCACTAGCTAGTTAACTCATGCTAGCATGCGTGTAGCTTTCAACACCATCTGCACATATCTATATGTGTCTAGATGTGCAAGTAGGCAGCTGTACTATGCAACGTGCACACGCGTATACATGTCATGTATAGCTAAATAGCTAGATAGGGAGACATATCCCTACATTTACCTACTTTTAGACAATTACGCGGCACTTGCTAGACTTGCTAGCTTGTGTAAGACAGGCTTGTAATTTGCACCATTGTTGCATTGTAGAAATGGTTTCATTTCGACACGCCTAGCAGTGTAATTACATAATAAACATGCTCCTTGCTTTCAGCTAGGTAAACCATGATATTTGTTGTTGGAACGCAAGTTGACGTGCAAAGCATGCAGATATACGGTGGAACATTGTAGACTTTGGTGTAGTTTATAGCGAAACATACACGTGACAGGTTTAAGCGGCTTTTGTTATCAACGTAGACATCGGTCTTTGCCATACCTTTTTCCTCATCATTAATTCTTTTTCTCCGCGGAGGCATCGAAGAAGTTGTGTTGGACGAGAGACACGAAGCCGGTGATGTTTTTGCTCTGAAAAACGGTATCGATTCCATCAGCGGCTAAGCTTGTTCGAACAACAGCACTCTTGCTCTTTTTTTTAAATGCGCTCCAAAATCACAAGAAAACCATCATTAATAACGCCTTTGGATGACTATCTAATGGCTTCTTCTCGATTTCTATTCTAGCCCTCCAGAGGGGCCAGGGAGGGATAATAACAAAGCATTGTGTATTTTTGAACGGAAATCCGTCCTTTGATTGTGTGACGTACGTATGTGATGTAGTTGATCTGCTCAGGAGCGCTTTGCCACGGAGCAGCAGCGTACTGAAAACGATGGACCTATGAAAAAACATATAAATAATATATAAATATAATATATATATATATATATATATATATGTACAATATATATTTATATCAAGTAACATGATTTGCATGAATTTGTCGGTTGCTGATGATACACGCTAGCACGTACGTGAAGGCCGAAGATCGGACATAATATGTGCAAGAATATGTACTCCGCCCCGTGGAAAAATGGGATTTGCAGCCAAACGATGAAGGGAAGCGCGATTTTATACCTATAAGAGATATATCCATTTCACGGTGTGCGTACTAATGAATGCATAGCTTCGTGGGTGATGAGCCGAGTCAGTATCGGCGTGGAAATAAAAATATTTTAAAATATATTTCCGTGCTGGCAATTCTGAAGCGGGGTACTGTGTATCTTCTTATGTTTCGATCTGGATTCTGCTACTGTCACCACTACTGCTATCACCACTACTACTACTATTACCATTACCATTGCTACTACTTCAAATCTACTACTACTACTACTACTACTACCACATGTCCCGAAACCAGTACGAATCGTCCAGAAGGTTGTCATACCTATCACGAGTAATGCTGACGTGTTCTTGCTTCCCAACACCCATTCGTAGATGAGAGCTCATATACCATCGCATTGCTTTGTGGTACGCGAGCATATGCAGAGTGACATCGTGCGGTATTACAATCTAGTTATTTATATCAGCTCTCTGTGGGGCTGCTACCATACGTCTGTGAAGTGTACGCAAGCGAATACTACCCAGTATCTGTTGGTGTATGTGTGTGTGTGTGTGTGTGTGTGTGTGTGTGTTTATGTGCAAGAAGAATGCAAACAACGGCAGAGACGTGATGAAGAAGGGGGGGGAGGGGGGATGACAGTGTGGCGTATCAAAACAGATTTCAACACATGCGAGAATGAAGAGCTGTGGAGAGTGGTAGTGAGGAGGACGGAGGAGGGGGAGGAGGAGGCGGGGGGGGGAGGAAGAGGAAGAGAAGAAGATTCAAACTGGGTTTAGCAAGTTGCCAATAGCACACGCTTATCATGGTGATAATGAGGCCACGAGGGGTGTAGAGGAGGAAAGATGAAATCAGCTTTGTACGTTAGCCATTGCGAATCACGGGCAGTGCCTCCTTCAACCTTCTTCTCCTCCTTCCCCCCCCCGTTTTCAACGTCGCCGTCAGCGACAGCGGTCTTCTGATCCTCCCCTCCCTTTGCTTCATCCGAGGAAGGATTAGGTGGGGGGGGCGAGGGAAGCGGCAGGGAGATACTCTCCATTGATTTGAGAAAGGGGTAACTAATTCCGACTGATTAAGAAGCGGCGAAGAATGGTTATATTTATTAAATTCGGAGGCTCGATGAGTAGATACAATCTCTTCGTATTGTCATTCGCCTCGTAATAATGCATAGAATATAAATATATATATATATATATAAATATATTCTATATCTTATTCGGAAAAATCGTCATTCGTTGCTATTCTCACCCAGTGTCGCGCCTATGTAGGTGCTGCAGAAGGGAATGAGGAAGAAGAACAAGCACGCTACAAAAGCGAGGTTGAAGACCGATCCCAGAATGACTGAGGAAATCGAGCAGCAAGCAAGCCACGAATAATACCGTATAGCGACACATCAGTTGAACGTACAATGCTGTATATTTTTATGGCTAGGCATTATAGATTGACATTGTCTCGTCATTTTATTCCTCATTGATTGGGATTCTATGGTCAGGGGCAAATGTGTCCCATATAATGTGGCGCTGCGTGGCAGGGAAGGTTCGCGTTTTGTCATTAGCAGCAGCAAGCATGAATATGTCATGTTCCCTTACGCTTGAGAGTGACTTTGCTTTTGACCCAACTGGACGCTCTGTAAATCCAAGGCAGCACGTATCTACGAATATATGTGCAATGAAGATGACGTCATTTCATGATGAAGTCTCGATAGGCTATGGCTACATACTTCTTCTTATTGCTAATTTTGCTCTCCTCTTCCCGCCTTCTCCCTGGGTAACTGCTGCTTACGGTTTCAGGAAGAGCTTTGAGATGACGAGGCAGCCATCGAGTCCAGGCAAGTATAGCCATACGTACACACTTCCCTGATTTCGGAATATATATATACACCAAGTAACAACCAAACTTAGAAGTAGGCATTCGTCGTCTATCACACGTGCGTGCATGTATACGCATATTTATGTGTGTATGTGTGTGTGTGTGTGTGTGTGTGTGTGTGTGTGTGTGCGCGCGCGCGCGCGCGTGCCATCTACATAAAACATATAGACAAAATCAGATGCAGGCATTATACACGCATGTACGGAGTAGGAACCTGGACTGCATACCACAGCCATGTATCTTCAAATAGAATTTCTTCAAATATGATCGTCAAAACTGTGAAAAGTAAGATATCCGTCACAATACGAAATCACTAATTCAAAGCTCTGGTGCAGGCAGGCTAATCAGCATTTCTTCTGATTTGGAGAGGATGCTCAACCGTTCATTCATAGGGAATGGTTATCATTGAATGTAGTATTCGAAAATGTCGGTGTTATACAAGTGTAGGTGGCATAAACAGCCCAGTATGTGAGCCAGTAACGATCGTCGTCGGTGTCCAGGGTAACGAGCGCCTACATGTTTAAAGAAGCAAACGAACAGGCACACACAACGAATACACACATACACACACACACACACACACAAACACAGAGAGAGAGAGAGAGAGAGAGAGAGAGAGAGAGAGATAGAGGAGAGAGGAAGAGAGAGGGAAGGTAATTATTGTCAGCCATCAAAGTAGGACTCATCATTGTTATCCCTTGTTCATTGCTACTGTTCTTCTTAATACGTACATTAAGGCTCAGGAGCATGGGCACAGAGATTCCAAGTATCGTGACGTACAACTTGGTCATATTCACCCCAGCAATTAACATGCCAAAGTACGTCTGAACACACATTATGGATAAAGAATTGCCAGTTATCGAAAACTAGAGGTTGGCACAAATTATGTACCTCGGAATTCGCATTCGTATCCACGTAGAGCGTCTTGATAATGAAGATTATGACGACGCACAACACAGCGTATGACCCATGGCACAAAACGGCCTTGACAAGGCTAAACATATCTTTCACTTTCTCAATGTTGCTTAAGCTCTGCTTATCATCTTTCGCATCCGACTCCTCCCCCTGTGCAAGCGATTGATAGTCGGTCGTCGAGTTCGCCATTTTCGGATTAGATCTGGACGCAAGGTGCAATTGCTGAAGAGGATTTCGTGATTGATTTTGAAGTTGCGACAAATAAATTCAGTCGAAAATTGGACAAAATGCCATCGAATTGCTCGGTACTCGCACCAGTAACATTAAACAGCACCTGTAAGTGTTTTCGGTGATTTCGAGTGTATCGGTTGAACATTTCCATGCATGGATTTTTATGTTATTAGATCTAGATCTAGATAGATCTAGATCTAGATCTAGATCTACTCTGACTTTCGTGCCGTTTCTAGAGGCTGTTGTAGAAGAAAAACAAGTGTCGTTGTAGCACTACGACATGGCTTTACTGCCCCTTTCAAGTAGTAACAGCTCGGTCGAAAGGTGAATTATTCAATTTTTCGTTGAGACAAGGTTTCACCCTTGTCGCAGGGGATGTGTCATCAGGTAAACTCTCCTTTGATTCACTATTCTCGGAGGTTTCGACGAGAAAAAATTGAAAAGAAAAGTGAAGTTGCAACTGTGCTATTCGTGCCGTTATCTGCACGGAATACATTTCCCTTTGATACTGATGTTTTCAACTGGGACAAATTTGTAGGATGTTTTCCGGTGTAGACATTTCATTTTCTATTTGGAACCGGTGCATGAGGGCCTCGATCGTCAGATTCCCCTCCCTCATTCACACCCGAGCTTCAAGATGAATCATAGAAATTGCGACGATTTGGCACGAATGCTGGAGAGGGGGTGTGAATGAAAAAGCGGGCATCACCGAGATCGCCTAGTAGGCGTGAAAATGCTTACAAGAAAGCTGAAGGATCGAGGCCTTCCCCGACACAGGGAAGAGCTGCTTTCACTCTCTCAAAAACCCATCTACTTTCAAGTGGCCTTCTCGAGGTTAGGGCACTCAATAGTCTTTAGTTTTGTCATCCATCATTTGGAGCGGCATTTTATATGTATATAAATGTCTCAAGCAGGCGCATATGGAGATATACGAGGTGTAGTGTGTGTGTGTGTGTGTGTGTGTGTGTGTGTAGGTGCACCTGTATTTATGCTCTTTGTTGTTTATGTATTTGCGGGCGGCTGTACACAACTCTATCTTCATTATGGGTGATGGCGCTTCAGGTCGATGATATGATGGAATATGCTGAAGTAAAAATAAAGAAACCAAAGAGTTACTATTCACCCAAAGCGTGGGTCGGGATTCCAACCAACAAGAGAAAGTCCAAGTTGCTCCTCTTAAGGGCCTCAACAAACACTTTCATGGTGTTTCACGATCTTGAGACCATGGGCGAGTATCTGAAGGACGTCGGAACAGGTTCTCCAGAATATGAATATTACAGGAGCGACGTAAGAGCTGTCAAGGATGAGGGGAAAGCAACAATCCTGCTAACGTTCGCGGACCCCGAGATATACCCGATGAAGATCACATTTCTCATCGGATCCGAGAAGCACTCCTGGATGTGGGCGCTGAGGAAATGGGCGGACGGGGTGGATGATCGAGAAACAAGTAACACTTCCTAATCTTCTTTTACAAGGCTAAAAATAAATATGTCCTAATGCCAAATCGGGTCTCTCTCTCTCTCTCTCTCTCTCTCTCTCCCTCACTCTCCCTGTGTGTGTGTGTGTGTGTGTGTGTGTGTTGTATGTGTGTGTAGAAGATTTGAATTTGCCGATTGTGAAAGACGGTTATCGAACAATGATGTACGACGAGTCGCCCTTCGGCCTAACGCTAAACAAAGACTGTGTCGTGGAAGAGGTGGGTTAGCGACCATTGCCACTTAGGGGCCATATGCTCATAGAATAACAACCGCAACATCGATATCAACTACTTGTGGACATCTACGAGATTTCGCCTCGCAACACATCTCATTGAGAGAGAGAAAGTTTATGGCACAAAGCGCCGGCATTCTGAGAGGGGCAATCACAACTACCGTGTGTAATTGTAATCAATCATCCCGGATTTCAATCAATCCTGAGAGGATCATGCCGTAGTGTGTACCAGCAACGATTCAGTAGGGGTTTATGGCAATTATCACGCAGGTTGTTGGCCGCGCTAAGGAGCAGGGCGTTCTTGTCGGCGATAAAGTCGTAGAGGTAGGAGGAGGAGGTCTCATATTCACAAGATGATGCAACCACTCTCAGCCCTCACTCGAGCTGGTTGCGTCCGTCCGCACGCCGTGTGGGGAACGTGCGCGCGCCTTACTCATGCTGCAGATGCATCTATACTGATTGCTGCATTGTCGCCGAGCAGGTGAGCGGAACTGCGGTGAAGGATGAGGAAAGTCTTTACAACATTGTAAAGGACCTCGAATTTCCATTCATCATCAAATTTCAAACCACGGTAGTAACGATGGTAGTAGGATAGAAGTAAGAGTGATAGAAGAAGAAAAAGAAGAAGAGCAGGAGGAGTAGGAGGAGGAGAGAAGGAGAAAAATATCACAAGGGGAAAAACCTGTGAAATAATGCTTTCCTCTCCCCCACCACTTTCTTCTGGTCCGCATAAGTGCAAAAACGGCCGCATCCTGACGTTGTACATCTATGATTGTAAAGGGAGGCGAAAAGCAGGCCGAGACAGCTGAATCGAAGAAGGAAGAAGGAGAGGTGTCAAAGCAGCACCTACCAGCACAGAGCAGTAGCCAGGAAAGGCCTATCGACGGAGAAACAGCAGAGGACGCTAATGCCGCTGCTGCTACCTCAAGCAGCGAAACTGTCCAAGTAAAGGGTAAAGAAGGGGGAGTCATTGCTGGGGCTGAAAGGAAGGGGAATCGTGCAAGCTCCGGTCGCCTTAACGCCGTTGCGGAAGAGGCCGACAGCGCTGTGCCTGCCCCAAAGCAGACACAAGCAGAACAAAAGGCAAAGCCGATTGCCGTCGAGGAAGAAGCGAAGGGCGATGCGAGGGGGGTGGGGGCCAAGGGGGTGGGTCGTAATAAGGCGTCGCTTCGGATCGAGGTGCCACAACATCGAGACAGCAGTCCTGGTTTCTCATCGGTAGTAATGAATACATTGTATATGCCGATTCTGTGCAGGATCAAGTGACCAGTAGTTTGCTTGCCGTTATCGTCGCTTTATATATATATATATATATATATATATATATATATATATTTGCGAATGATGATGTGACCTCTGATCAGCATCAGAAGCGAGGGAGAACGATCGATTCTTGCCGCGCAATACCGGACGAAGACCGTTCCCAACCCGGATCTGCAAAAGAGTCTCTCTTACCAACCGCGCCTGGTATTATTACTATAAATAACTGACAGCTGTTTCTACATCCACGGTGCGACTCCGTGGTAACAAGTCGGAGGAGATAGTTGCAAGAGTGCCTAGTGAAGAAGAAAGATTAAATTTGATAATGCCTCATCTGCCAACCAAACGACATGAGCGAGCAAATCGTGTTTAGATTCCCTCTTTTATTGTTGTGTGTGTGTGTGTGTGTGTGTGTGTGTGTGTGGATATGTACATGCGTGTGCAATCTTCTACTCAAACAAATTGTACAAACAAAATCGCACGCACACACTCATACACCACACACACACACACACACACACATACACACATACACACACTCATACACTACATTCCACGTGCACAAGCATTTCAGTCAATCGCACTACACCATTATCAACAGGGGAAGAGAGCAGTAGCAGCACGATGCCAACGCGTAAGAGTAGCAGCAGCAGCAACAACAACAACAACATCAGAGGCAAGGAACACCTGCCTGGTCATCTACACAATCGGCACCTCAATGCAAGCTGGCATTCCAACCCAAGCTTCGGCCCTTTGGACGATGATGATAACGATCATCATCACCATGCTATCCACGGGAAGCGGCGCAGCAGCATCAACATCGAAGACGCTGCTTCTACTGAGGCCGTAGCACCAGGGCCAAGTAAACCGTCTTTTTTTTTTTTTTTTATGCGACAAGGCCGAATCGCAGAGTGGGGATGATGATGATGATGATGATGATGATGGCTTGATTCTCACTCGATTTAGCTACTGCCGTTTCAGCATTTCCATGTCGCAGAGTCTTGCGTCCCCCCTCCCCCCCTTCCAACCCACTTCTTTATATGCACACGCGCGCGCGCACACATAATACCAATACGCTCGCCCTCCATACGCCAAAGCTTCGATACGTAAAAATATAGGTCATTAGTAGTATGAGATCCCTCTGATTTCTCGGTTTGCGGCTGATGTTATGGCTTACGACTACAGAGAACACAGATACACTCTTAACGACGCCGAACCCCGTGAATAAAGGCGAAGAGCAGCACGTCATCTATAGGGACAGGGACCTGTTCATATCCTCCAGCAGCGCCAAGGTGGTTGCGATAACCATACATGCACCGTCATTCGTTTCTTGGGCGATGTTTGATCAGATAGATATCCTTTTTCCGACTATTATTTTCTCTCTCTCTCTCTCTCACACACACACACACACACACACACATACAGACGCGCGCGCGCGCGCGCACACGCACACATATACTCATAAACATACCTCTATACCTAGCCCCCTCTCTCCTCTCCCATTGTTGATATATATATATATATATATATATATATATATATATATATATATATTTACATATTATATTCATGTTCATGGGCTATTGCGACTTTAGAAGGGTCGGAGCCAAAGCATCGCCACCGATAATGACCCCCTCTCCTCCTCCTCCTCCTCCTCCTTCCCACTGAAGATGGACTCTGTCAAAGTTGGTTCTCCCCAAGATTTCCAGGTGTGTGTGCGTGTGTATGTGTGTGTGTGTGTGTGTAAATCTGAGCGACATATTTTCTTTTAAAGAACTCAAAGAAGAGTTGTTTTCTCATGTTCGTGTTGTGCTGTCAACCCCGGCGCCGACGTGCCTCATATCCGCCTTCCCCCCCCCCCCCCCCTCTCTTGTGTGTTTCCCCGTGGTAGGTGAGGGTTGAGGTGGCACGCGAAGAGTCGGGGGGCAGTGGAAACAATCCCAATCCCCAAAACAAGGAAGGGGGACTGGGAGAAGTTCATCGAGGTACTCAGTGAGGTGCGAGGAGCGAGAGGGGGGGGGGGGGGGATTTTATCGTAGAAAGACAGGGCATTAGGTGGGAATGGTTGTAGCAGCATGAAATTGCCGCTTTTCATAAGCCAGAGCGTGCCATTGACATTGTACAGATTTACATATCATCAAATCTGCACCATCATGCCCCCTCCCCCCTTCTCTTTAGCTGCTACTGCACGCCATCGAGCGCCACCAGGGCCCAACAGTGATCGAAAGCACTTCCGCGCAGAGGATAAGACCGAGCAGACGGGGGGCGGTGGAAACAACTGTAACATGCCACTACCGCATACCTTCAGTCTCGCGACCAGCTTCATCGAAGAATCAGGGGGTCGGGACAATGTGAGCGACTTTGACGATGACGAGGAGGAAGAGGAGGGGCTGGAGGGTTCGGCTACATTTTGGAAGGGAAAACTCCTCGAGTAATAATATTTTATGACTCGACTCAATTTCGCAATTTTGCTTGAATGAAATTGGCGACGATTATGATGATGATGATGATGATGATGATGATGGTGATAATGATGAGGAGGAGGAGGAGGATGATGATGCGCTAGGATCTTTGGCTTTACGTTTCATTCATGTTGTTCTCTCGCGTGCGAGAAGGCTACACGGTGGTTTGATTTCCTCCCTCTGACGTGGAATTGCTACTGCTCGACTGTCTTCTTACAGGTACCGCAGACGGTTTCGGAAGTTGTGGGCCTTGCATGCTCACATGAGGACCGTCAACGAGAAGCTGATCCAAGCGACTCTCACCAAATCACCGATGGCTGATAAGAAGACACATCCAAGTCAGATGAAGAAGAAAAAGGGGGGGAGGGAGGGGGGAAGGGGGGGGGGCTCACCATACAACCCATGCTGCCTTCTAACGACAACAAAATAAGAAACACTGCCCTTCTTCTCCATCATCTTCTTCTTCTTCTTCTTCAGGTATTCTGGCAGTAGAGAACATGGTTCAAATCCAGCACTTGAAAGAAGATTTGGTAAAGGCGAGGCGCGAGACAGAGCAAGCGGTGAAAGATCGCGATGGCCTCCAGCGTGCGTTCGAAGCTGTGAAGCAGGCTCAGGCTACGAACCTTGATGATGTGCGGCGGCGTCTGGAGACGTCTCAGAACGAGTGCGTATTGAAGGAAACCATCATGATAATAATAATGATAATAGTAATAATAACAATGATAAAAATACTACTAAAAATGATGATAATAATAATAATAATAATAATAATAATAATAGCGATTAGTACACGTTGACTCGCTCATCACCATCCTCTCCAGTAGTCTATTGAGTAGCGGTCATAGAATAGGGAAATGGCCTCTATTCCTTCCTCCTCCTCCTCCTTCTCCTGTGACCATCCACCACTGCGGCGCCTCTACTGCATACCCTAGTATCTTCACCCCCTTCCATTGCAGCAGCCCTGGCAATATTGACGCCGCTCTCCCCTTGCCCCTCCTTTCATCAGGTCCAATATGAAGGAGATATCCATGCTCAGAAACCACGTCATAGAGGTCGCGGAGCGAGTCATTCGTGCTGAGCAGAAGGAGCAAGACTCGCGGAACGCCTCCTTGGCCCTCGAGCAGCAGCTCGAAGCTGTCCGGACAGACGCGGAGCACTACAAACAGCAGATGGATCTTGCCAACGAGCGTGCGGAGTCGATGCAAAAAACACAAATTGCTGACAAGGTGCTCTGCCTCTCTCTCTCACTCACTCACTCACTCACTCACACACTCACACACTCACACACTCACACACTCACATAGGAAGAGTGGGGAGGGGAATAGTCTCTCTCATCTGATAAAATCCATATTATAAAAAACTTATATGTATATATATATATATATATATATATATATATACCCATATATTTCCTTTGACCCAAGAACGCGTCTATTTTTGGTTCTTTGGTTCTTCCTGGAACAGGAGCGCATCGAAGAACTGAAGGAAAAATTCGAGTCGCTCGGCAGCGCCTGGCGGTCCAAGGCGATAGAGCTTCGCACCTCTGAAGCTAAAAGGGTGGAGCTCCAACTGAAACTCGATAAAACCTCTCGAAGCTGCCTCGAGGCGACCGAGCGAGCTGCAGCAGCAGAGGCTAAGCTAGAAATAGCGCAGAGGGAGATGGTGAGGAAGGATAAGCTGATCGAGGGACTCAGGAAGAAAGATCGGTCAAAAGACCTCCATGACGTGAGCGAGAAGGCTGCCATCGCCTCCGAGATGATCCAGGCGTGCATGACGAATATGAACTCGCTTCAGCAATACAACTCCGAGCTGACTCACGAATTGGAGGGACTCAAAGCCTCCGTGGCGCAGGATCGAGACCTTCTGAATGACAACCCGCAGGTATTGGCATCCTCTGCCGCGCGGGGGGGCCAAAGAAGCTTTTATTGCGTGTGCGTACATGCTGCTCTCTGTGAATTGATTCGGATGAGTACGAGTTGTGCTGATTCACTTCTCCACTCTAAACATAATTTCATCAGGGGGCGAAGCTGACAAAGATGACAGAGCGCCTTTGATAGAAGTGGAGGCCTGTAGCTTGTCTCGTCGCATCTGTGGTATTAATTGCGCGCTTTAATTCCATAGAACGTTTTCCTAGAGGAAACAATGCAACAATGATCTAGGCGATCGAGAACATTATAACGATGCAATCGAACAAGCGTCATGTAGCCGCTAGCATGCACAAGCTCTAGAGCCGTACCGTCGTCCGTGCGATATGCCACACTAACTGCTAGACTGTCGCTCCATAGCACTCTATATTATCTATCACTGGCTACATGCTAGCATGTGTAGACGCACGCTGCCGCGTGCACCTCCATGGATGTCAGTTGGATGCGCATTGCTAGATTGTCGATCGCGTGTGCGCTCGCACATGCTAGCATGCATGTGCTACTAGCTAGCTAGCTAGACTAATCAGATCGGAGTCGCTAGTCAAAACATCAAAACACACACAGTTGACAAATGCCAATAAGTGATCGTTGTCAACTATTTTTGTGTCTGCATATGTAGTGCTGCAAGTGACAATGCCGCCTCTTCTGTCGTTAATGTCCTAACACACTGTAGCAGACAATGCACGAATGTTGCATGTGCATGTATGTATATGCATATTGTCATTCGTTTCCATCTAGTTAGCTTGTCGCGAGTTTTAAATTGTTATTAGTCTGATCATCGTATGATCATTAATTCGTACGTACATGATAAGGAAGACAAATGAACGCATTCGCTCCCTTGCACGGCACGTTGCGGACCTGCTCTAGCTGCTGTTCCGCACCAGTCGTCGATACATATTGTGTAAACAGTAATGCCTTTGCTCTTGCAAACGCATGGGACACATGACAGCTGAAAGGCACAGGCATAACGTATATAAGCGATGAACGCTGTCCCCGCCACTGAACTACAGCATTAATACATGTATTAGGATGACCATTGACGTGAAATTTGTTCATTTGTTACATTCATGCATCCGTTCAACATAGAAGTCTATGAGAGCGACAGTAGGCGTGTTGGGGAGGACCCAACCGGGAAGAATTTCGGCGAAAGGCGACACAGTAACTGCTACGCTGTACATTGCATGTAACAGATACCGTGTGCGTTTACATTGCCGCGTGTCGCGTGCTGAAACGTGTTGGCCGGCAATCGTCCGCCGGGTACTAGAGGAGCAACTACTTCAGCAAGCAATTAGAATAGGATTCATGCCAAAGTTGTGTTATCTCCTTGCCAGGCATTCCCTCATCGGTCGGTGACTTGGAAGTGGAAGCCTTGTCCCCAAGAAGCACGTGATACACGCACTTTATGTAGCAATCGGAGCCGATGTCGGTCGGTTGAGGGCATCCGCCGAAGCACGAAGGGTCTTTTTGGCCCAAAGCGGCAAGAAAGAGCTCCTTCTGGCAGGTGGCATTCGCCACCCCCTGCGTCTCAACCAGCCTCCAGCTCTTGTTCTCGCCCTTACGAAACGGCGTGTACCAGAACCCCCCAAGTTTAGCCGCGAGATTGGCCTGCCAGAAGAAGTAGGGGTGCGTTCCAGGAGATGGAAATGGGTGAGTCGCTGCGACATCGCGGTACCCCACGCGGTCCTCCTCACATGGTTCAAATCCCCCCGGTAGTCTACACAAACACACATATTCCCCATTCGTGCAGTTGAGAGGATGCGGTACGAACTGAGTGCCCGGGTAAGTGCCATTGGTGCATATGTCGCAATAGCCATACGGTCCAAAGTCGGTGGATGCTTCTAAAATGACCCGGGACACGATCAAGTTGTCAGAAACCACCTCTGGGTTCGAGCACAGAGCCTGTCCTTGTTGCGTTTTCCCCTCGTCTCTACAAAACATTGGAAGGCCAAGATTCCTTGCTGTGAAGAAAGCGTCACCTGGTTCATCGCCCAAATCCATGTCCGCAACACCGCTATAATTTGCAGGGTTAACGTGGTAAAGCGTGATGTTGATCCTCGCCCCCAGGAGAGGCTGTGACAACAACACCAGTCCCAATGGCAACATGGAAAACCCTTTCCCAGTGTTCATTTCGCACTGAATGCTGTGTGCCGTACCCCAGGACAGTCGGTAGAAAGTGAGAACTGTGCCTCGTTTCTTTTTGGGCAAGGGGGTGCAGAACGCAGAATTCTGATTCTCACAGAAAAAAAGTTTCCATCGCAAAATTTCCCCAAAAAAAATCTGCGACATCATCAACCAACTAATCTAACTATTTGAGCATTGCAACATTGTCTTCTCTCAAAAATTCCATGCATTTTTGCGGAAATGCAAAAGCTCACAAGGTCCTCAGCCGATGGCGGCATCCATGCCAATTTCATCCCTTGTTCCGTCTCCGGCATTTCAGATGAGTGGCCATGGTGTTCTCATCCCTTCACGCAGCCTTGGAGTGTGCCTCTGATGGGTTGCAGCTGATTTTTTGTGTCTCTTCACCAACAGGGTGCTGACAAGTCCTTGCAACGAGTGTTGCACGTTGAGGCTCTGGCTGCTGCGTGCAAATGTCTGTCTCCCATGTGGTTCTGGCGCATGTAGTTTTTGATCAACGCTTTGTTCATTGTTCATTGTTCGTTGTTCATTGCAGCCGGCCGCGCTCAGGACATGAACGTGTTCGGCATGGTCAAGAACAAGTTTGTTCTTCCGTTTTTCTTCAGGCATGAACGAGACGCCGATGCATCCGAAAGAGACCACGTGTCAATGGGCTCTCAGGACCCTGTGTCTTCAAGTGAACACAGTGGCGTGCAATTGCACTTGTTCATTGCGAGCAACCCAGCTGTTTGTTGTGTGTTTTGTGTGTTGCATTGCCCAACACCAGAGGTGGCTGTGTCAATTTCAAAGCACCATCGCTGTCGTTTGTTTGTTGCATTTTTTTTTCCCAGCGATTGGAAACGGCGACGAGGAAACAGACTGTGTAGCTGTGTGCAGCTCAGGTTGACTTTCGATTTTTTCCCTCGAAAGTTTCCGTCTTGGGCCATCAAAGCCTAGAACTAGTAGAAGCGAGCATGCAATGTTCGCCGTTTTGAAGATGAGAAGATCAAAGCGAATCATTGTGGGGTTGGCCACATGCAAAATGCCGCCGTGAATTGTTGCATCTGCTTTGTGTCGGATGTCATGGTGCATTGCATGCAACAAAGAAGGTGTTCAAAATATTGCTGTTCGTGGTAGTTGGACACACATCAAAAAGAATCAAAAGGGAACATCCTGCAAAACAGATGCTCACACATATTCTTTGGACACCTGTTCCACTAGAGTGTCTAAATGGAGCGCCGTGTGAAATGCATGCAAAGCTGAATGTGCACTCACTGGGTATGGCTAGATGGTCTTCATTCATCATCCACCAGACATCCAACTAGCTAGCTAGATATGTCTGCAGCCACACCTTTCACTGTGGGGCAGTGCTGCCACTACAACATCTTCACAACTGCTACCACAACAACCACTACGGCTACTGCTACGAAGCACGAAGCAAACAGAGTTACAGCGAATAATTTCGCTTTTTTAGCGAAAAATCGCAGGATTTTTCGCGCGTCTATGATGTTTCACATTTTGAATTCCAGGGCATGGCTTTGCACATTCACTTTTTAGATTTTGGAGTCGTCTGATCACAGACGAGTTGAGATTTTGATGAAGTCCGATTAAAGAGGTTCAGCATGCTGATGCTGAAATCAGTTGTGGTTGATCTGAGATGGATGAGCAAGAATCACGTTACCATAGATGAGGTTGCAGAGGTAAGGTACACAGTTGGCGAGAAGAATACGCAGAAAATATGAGAGACATTTCTCAACCCCTATTTTCGAACCTTCTCCCAAAGAACGACGATCTTGAAGAATAGCCTGAAGTGACGAAGAACAATGAAATCACCCACTTTAGTCAACATGTGTGCATCGTGTCGCTGCAAACATTAGAGTTTTCATTTTGCATCTCAAAGAACGTTTTCATTGCAATTACCCTTTGGAGATCCCGTATCGTCCCACACCATCTTCATCTCCCCTAGAAACTAAACCATCACATTATGGCAGATGCAAGCGGTTCGTTAAAGCATCGAACTCGCTCAGCAGTACGCATATATGAGACGTTCACGCTTAGGAAAGAGGGCGTCCAGTATGTGTGTTGATGTTGCTGATGTGGGGGGTAAAGTCGCTGCTCCATGATAGGTGAGTGCGCATTCATCACGCGGTACTATCGTTGAGGAGGCAACCTTTTGAACTTTGCCATCTTTCAGGAATCGCCGATAAGAATCTTGACGCATCAGCTCATAGATCTAGCCATGATTCATTCAAATATGAGAAAACTCCAGCTCGCTTACCAAGCACATTCGGCACATTTGGAAGAAAAGAGACAAGTAATTTATATTTGCCAAGTATTTATATTTGCCAAGTATAATCATAATTTCTGTTGTTGTACGTCTTTGTTAATGGTGTCCAGAAGACGTATAGCCTGAATTAACTGGGAAGTAGCATACACGAAGAGGGCTTAAAATAAAGCGGAAAATACATAAATCACACTCAATTAGTCCTTAGAGTTCAACCTGATCTGAGAGTCCGTCGATGTTAACAACCTCCTTGTATCTATTGAGTAATTTCTCTTTCTCTCTCTCTCTTTCTTCTTTGTCCGCAGCGGATTCAGGAGATTTGCATTCTTGTTTCTTCCGTATTTCTGCTTGCAACTTCGACTTGAACTTTCTGCATTTTTACGCAATGATAAGAAAGGGGGCGGAGCGGTTTATTCAGAGGATAACACTTGCAGCATTTATGTAGGTCTTGCAGGAAAATAATTCGATATTAGCATGAGACACACCGTATCGACCAGAATGCCTTTTTAAACTGCTTTTCCCACTGCCTACTCATTGGCCCTGTTACTGTTAGACCACTGCGATAGGGAGGGGGAGGGTAGTAGCGACAGTGTGTGGGGAGAGTGGCATATAATACATGTACACACACACACGCACGCACACACGCACATATATATATATATATATATATATATACTATACACAATGAATATACATATAAATATATAATGTATAAATACGAATCTATGTATCTGCATGATTGCATGACTACGAATATCCAAGTATTCACTCACTCTTTCTCTTCCTGCTTTCTAATGTCGAGTTGCTGCTCTCTTCCACCATTCTTGTCTTTATAGTCAATCTTTATGTGACATTTTCGCCACGAAAAGTAACACACATACACACAGAGAGAGAGGGGAGGGGGGGGGGGGGGGGGGGCGAAAAAAAAAAAACCCTTTTAAACACTGAGTATAAAAATATATATATATATATATATATATA
>ADNK01001563.1:0-31373 GCA_000320545.1 Bigelowiella natans CCMP2755
ACCGCATCTGCCAGTACAAGATCGTGAATATTGAACCCATAAAAACATTCAAGGGAATGCATCCAGTTCCAACCCTCTACCACCCCCTTGCTTCTCCTCTTACTCGAATCAAAGCATTTGCATAGTTGTGGTGAGTTTCAAGGGGATACCCTGACAATGGGTGATAATGATGATGGCGGTGCTGCTGCTGCTGCTGCTGCTGATGATGATGATGATGATGCTGCTGCTGATGACGATGATGATGATGATGCTGATGATGATGATGATGGTGATGATGATGGTGATGGGAATCGCAGCGCTCAAGCGCAGATAAAGTGATGGTGATGAAGAAATGAAGAAATGGAAAAAAGAAGAAGAATAGAGTTTGAAAGCAAGAGTCATTTACCCATGTCGTTCTGACGAATTGATGACCGCTGTTCATTGCAATGATTGTTTTGAGTCTCAGCCAGCGACCTCTCCTCAATCTCCCCATCCGTTTTCGGATTCGCCACATCTCTAACGTCCGTGTACACGTAACGGTGCAGCCGGACAAAGTCCTCGACATATGAATGCTTTCCAACCCTTTGCCGCTAATTTCATGCACACAAAACAAACACACACACACACACAAACGCACGTATATGTTCAGATGTGTGTGTGTGTGTGTGTGTGTGTGTGTGTATGTGTGTGTGTGTGTGTGTGTGTGTGTGTGCGTGTTAATGGCGTGTATTTGTTTAACTATCATCTACAACGGATAATGACCTCCATGGATCCAAGGAACACTGCCTTCGGTGTCGCCACATAGTCATTCAATGTAAACTTACGAATCTTTCCACTCACGCGAAACTTGAGCCTTCCGATAATATATATATATATATATATATATATATATAATATTTATATGTGCGTGTGTGTGTGTGTGTGTGTGTGTGTGTGTGTGGAGCCAATCTGGCCGTGTCACAACACAGAATCTCCACCACTATCTTCACTGAAAAGCGTTTGTCGTTGCGAATTATGGTTTCTTACGTGAGTCTCTTAGATTTGGAAGGGCAGGGATCGGGTAGAAAGGCGGACAACAGCGTCTTACCGGGAATGACCAACGCACTACGATGAAGATAATGATGATTACAGAGAAGAAAAACAACAAGAAGAAGTAATAGTAGTAGTTGGGAAGGAAGGTGAGTTGATTGCTTTATCACTGTGCGGAGCTAATCAAAAGGCTTCGGTTATCATCGTTGTAAGACTCGTGGATATATAGCAGCGCGACAGCATTTACCCATCTCTGATCTTCGGCTTTAGATGTTTCTCGACGCGAACTTCTTGGCCATGCACGCCCCATAAGGCCTCAATGAGGCCGTCGTCTACATCAATGTCAAGGGGCAGAATAGTAACGAATGAGTTGTAAACAGACGGGGCCTGTTCGTGCAAATAGAGAGATGACATCGCTGATAGCTGCCCCTCAAGCATGAATGCTGTGGAGGAAGAAAGATCGGAGAAACACCGTTTCTTGCGTCAGCATGTGATCTGTACATGGAAATGCGCCCTTCTCCAAGAGGGCCAGATGCATATTTGTGAAAATGTCGTATGTGCGTATAATTTTTTGTTCAATTGTAGCTGCGGTGGAATTGCTATTTGATTCACAAGCGCTACCTCCTGTCTCTGCTCTTGAGGAGGATGCGGATGGAAATGATGAGGACGCCTCACCCCTGGAACCATTCCTCGGTCCCCGCTGAGTTGTCATACCCCCCCCCCCCGCGTCTTCCTCATCCTCAAACTGTGCAAGATCACGCCAAGATCCTTCACTACCTGCACCTCGTGATGAAACTAAAGATAACTCGGATTATGCATAGAAAATGTACATAAAGACCTAACAACATATCTGTCCCCCACCCCCCCCTCCTCTCTCTTCCTCCCTCTGTTTCTCCCCTTATCCTTTCAACAACTCTCCTCACAACGGTGAAGAAATAACCCCCTCCCTGTGTGTGCTCACGAACCTCCATGGAAATCCGAGCGCTGGAATGAAAGCTTTGGATTATGAAGCTCATCCTGCCATAAGTCCAGTCGCATCATAACAAAGAGGAAACAGGCGCAGAGAGAGGAGGAGGGAACATGTAAAGGCAAACAATCGACACATCATGCGTCCCAAATATGTATTGCGTAGTGGATACCGTGTCTCGTGTGCAAATACAGTAAACAGTCATCAATCACACGCTATTCGCATCCTCAACTACTGCAGCTACTTACTACTACGGCTGCTGATATCACCAAAGTCAGCACTTACAAGATGCGACCACATGCTGCAAATGGTGAGATCACTGTAGAAAACTTGCTCAGATATACGAGCTACCTGCGCTCGCATGGAGAGGGTGTACGCTCCCATATCGATTTTCCAAGGTCGAATATCGCCCAAAACACGTCCTGCGGTAACCAAGCCATACGCACATATCACAGGATGGAGCAGCAGAGCAATGAGTAGAGCCAAAGAATGTGGGAAGACGCAAAGCAACGTACGTACTTCATTCGGTGAGATCTACGCTTAAAAGTCGTGTTTTCTTTACTTGCCAAGTGTATTCTTAGCATATGGATTATGTAGCTCTAAAAACCATCATTCGCCTGTTTTCCCTACTACATCTAAGCGTGCCACGTGTACGTACTCATTTTCTGTCTTCTGAGTTCCCGTCGTTGTCGCGCATTGGGTCTATGTTTTTTCTGTTTCGCTTTCTGAAAGAAAACAATGGGCGTGTGTGTGCATACGTACACAATCATTGCAACACACAAACACACACACACACACACACACACACAGAGAGAGAGAGAGAGAGAGAGAGAGAGAGAGAGAGACAGACACACACACACACACACAAATTTATTACTCAGACATGTTTTTTTTCGCTATCGTCAGCATCCGTATGCAAAATCGCTTGGCGCTATTGGATATCATGGCAGCAAAGCTGACCTGAAGTTGCCGTCGCCGATCAAGCTTCCTAATGTAACGCCTTCTCGTCTTTTTCTTTTCTTGCGCAATAATCTGTGCTCCCGGTCCCCTGACCCCGCCCCCCGTAGAATCTGACAAGTTTTATTGCATGGTCAGTGAAATGCTGGGCATTGCATAGTACCCACTAGCATCCTTGACGTGAATATACGCTGCCCACCTCGTTCTTGAAGTCGTCGAGAAAACTTCTTTAGTGAGGAGGATGGGGATCGGAGCGAGCTGCCGTGAGAGAAAGAGAGAGAGAGAAAGAGAGAGTTTAAAATAAAATTGGAACAGAAAGCGTGAAGTGAGAAGACACATTTTAGTTACAATGCGTGGATGCTCTCACCTTCGTTGAGTCGGAAGGCCACCAGCAAATAGCGCCACCGTCACACTAAGAATGAAGATGGCAGGAGCCACATTGTTCGGGGGGGATGGCCCTTCGGGCATCTACAAATCAGCGCCGTCGAGCCTCCCCCCTCTTCCTAAAAGCATCTCTGCTGGCTTTCTTCACCGCCTCTTCGTTTCGCTGCTCTCATCGGGGAAACATCGGCAGAAAAAGGACACAAATCAATCGCGGAAACAACAGTGATTTTTCCCGAAAGACACAGAATAAATCATGTCGTATGATCATATATATAAGGCGATTTCTACCAAATATTTTTGTCTGTCGAGGTACTTCGTCTGGTGAACCCAAGAAAAAGAAAAAAGGACACAGCTTCTCATAGATCTACGAGCTCGGACGTTTGTATGATAATTAAGTCATTCAATTCTTATTGTCGTAGGTAAAAATGAGCATGTATTTCCTATGAAACCACCGAAAATAAAGGTACTTTTGCGTCTTCCGAGCACTGAGTTGCAGTTACGATCAGTCCCCAATTGATACTTCCTGACCGAAGACTGGGTTACTGCTGAGGGCTGAGCTCTTTGCGGCCGGGAAGGCAACAGCTCAAAGATTTAAATTTGGCTTGGAGGAGCATCCTGAGAAGAGTAGGTAGGGTCGACGAAAGTAAAGACCACATCTTACCGTGTACAGCACAATCTCACATGCTACATGGTTTCCTCTTTCAACGCAGCAGTTGCTTTGGCTTTCAACAAACTTCGAAGACAAAGGATCATACATACGCTCTTCTGTATTTTATCAGTCCTCTCGGGAAAATGAAGCAAACCGCCTCTCATCGGACTCTTGAAGAGATGCATATTGAGGTGATAGATTTGAGTTATTCATTCCTACCAATCGCTTTACCAAGTTTCCAACATACTATTGCCGTATTAGGATGCCAATGGAGCGACTAGTCGATGGGTTCCGAAGCCTCTTCTCGAACGTTTCTGGAAGGCGCCCGTATTGCGCCAGGTTTGGGGTGTGGAGCAGGACTCAGAGAAAATTGACTGGTGTAGAAGAATGACCCCACCATCCAACATAATAAAAGATTATATAGAAAATGAGAGAGAGAGAGAGAGAGAGAGAGAGAGAGAGAGAGAGAGAGAGAGAGAGACCAGAATGACCCCACTATCCGACATAATAAAGGATTATATAGTTTTTCACCTTCTCTTTCTGTATCTACTTTTTCCCGATGTTATTATTTAGACATATCCAGCTTATTATTGCATCAGAATACAGCATGATGTAATGGTTCTCCACGCCTTGAAAACTGGATGAATTGACTCTTTTTTGTCGTCCCGCTGTTGGTTTCTAGGTTTGAACTCTTCTACGATTTGATCTATGTCGCAATGGCCATCAACCTCTCAGCGTTCCTCGCCAAGCACAACGATATTGAGGGAATACTAGTATCCTTCCTGTTCTTCGCGATGCTGTTCTTTGCTTGGTCGACACTGACGATGTTCGTCACTCGATTTCACAGCCTGGACATTTTCTCTACAATCGTCCAACACGTATATTCGTCAGCGGTACTTGTAATGAGCATCTACGTACTCAGAGGACTCGATGCAAGGTGGGTGGCAGTTTTCGTATTCTTAACACTCGGCAAGCGCCTTGACACGCCCGCACGTATTACTTACTCGTACGCTCATCAGGTATGAGTTTTCTCTCGCGGCAATGGTGTACAGGATTTGCCTCTTGCTTCTATACTGCCAGGTACATGCACATGTGATGCATACCGTGCTGAGGGGCTAAGGCAATACCGAGAGAGCGGATGATTGTAGTTGAGAAACACGATTAAGAGGAATAACGAGAAGAACATGCGGAATGATGCCAGAGAGTCTCATCTCGCCGCGAGTCAATACTCTTCGCATGCCTATGCCATTCTCTAGGTGTATGCCATGGTGCCCCGCGCCCAGGGGTTTGCCATTCACGCAATTTTTGGGAACATGCTAGCTGCAGTAGTATATCTGGGTATTGGCTAATTAATGAAAGAAGCTCAGTGAATAGTAGAGAAAAGTCAATAGACACAAAACCTGGCCTGTATAATGATGAAGGGCTTCTAACCTGCCAATTGATGGTAGCGTACGTACGTTCTCTATTCAAAATGCGTCTCCTGATTCTCATACGTCGTTGTTTTTTTTAAACAAAATGCGTGGTGAAAGTTGCTGGGTTTCTCCCTGTCGCTGGAACAGTCGTCTTATGGTTCGCCGCAATGATTCCTATCGAAAACACATGGGTGTTCCTCACGTATCGGAACGCAGCAGCGAGCATTCCGGTGAAACTCTAACAAAACATCGCCACGTCTGAAATCATCCAACACGCTATTGCTAACCATTGGCGGCGTCTCCTTCTTTTGAGATTTCTGATTTAAAACCCACATCAGCGAACGTTGCAATTCGCAATCGATGTTACGATCGATGTTAAACATATTGCTTTTAGCAGCTAGGATGTGCCTCCGTCACTATTCAAACTTCCGCCATCGTTTTTTCTCATTACACCCTCGACTTCCTATGTAAAGATAAACGTTGAGCATATGTCGGAACGGTACGGTCTCTTCGTCATGCTGATGCTAGGAGGTATATCAACGGAGCCCCGCATTTTAACTCATAAATAGTATTTATCGGAACTGCTGCTTTAAATCCCTTCCCGCTGATGATTTCCGCGCATATATCGATGTTGACGTTTAATCGTCGCTGCTGCTCAGAATCTGTGATAAATATTGTAACGGATACGAAGATCGAGGACGTGAGCGACTTTTTCATCATCTTCCTGGGCTTTACCATCGTCTTCTCCCAGAAAATGATATACTACGGGGCCCAGCCGCACAACCCTGACCACGTAAGTCATGAAACGTGCGACATCGCTGATGTTGCAAATGAGAAGCGGAGGAAGTAATCGCGCAGTGGGTAGGGAAGAGAGCACAGAAACATATGCATCAGGCGGGGGCATTCCTCGAACGAACAATTTCGATGTGCTACTGGTAACATATCTTTGTCATCTATTCGTGTCCAGCATGCCCTGCGGATAAGTGCCAATACAGGACGGACATTCATTTACTCACACCTCTTTCTGAGCGCATCCCTCGTCGGAGTAGGAACCGGCATTAAGCTGCTAAAGAAGAGGTAGGTAGGTGGATAGTTTGCTCGCATGTCTTCTTCCGTTATCGGGTATACTAGGAGGCATAGTGATTTAAGTGATGACAATGAGAAGATATAGTAAGATATACAGAGATTGCCGTTCAATCCTCGCGCCTCTGAGCGTATTGCATTCTTCTGTCTGAACGCAGCCACCAGAAGGGAAAGCAAGTCTCCAAAGCAGACTACCAGCTCTTCACGTACTCCCTGGTGCTGTTTCTTGTCACTGCGAACGTGCTCCGCCTCGCGCACGGCTTCAAGAAGAGGAGTCCTACTATTTGGATATTCAGAGTCGCTGCCATCTCGATAATAGCATTGTTTCCTGTCATCGAGCCCCAGCTTGCAGCCGTGAAAATCATCGCTACTTACGCGGTCCTCTGCGTGGTCCTTTCGTTCATCGACGCAGTAGCCAGCGACGTTCAGGTTCGCGAAAAGAGTCCTGTGCTCAACAACGAGCCGAAGCCGCCTAAAGATATGAAGGTCAGCGGGAGGGGGAGAGTGAAGTCAATCAAACCATGCAACGGGGAGGCTAGGAAGTGATCGAGAGTACTAATTGATGTTAAATACCGGTCATTAGTCTAGCATTCGACCGTCCTGGTATGAAAAAATTGCGAATTCTCACCAGAAAAGTCTATTTTGAACATATTTTCTATGAAGAATAACATATATGTGATTTTTTGCTTTCCCCCCCCCCCTCTCTCTCTCGTATGTGTGTGTGTGTGTGTGTGTGTGTGTGTGTGTAAAAAATGAAATTTGTGCATGGGCTTCCCTTAATATACTCCTCGAAAGATGTCGGCTCTGAAATCCACGCCCAAAGATTTGCAGCCTCAAAGCGCCAGCAGAACGTTGTCAGCAAAGACCAGCAAAATGGACCAAACAACAAGTAGAAGCGACCAAAAGCAAGTATCTGCTAATTTTGACGCATTAATTGAAATGCCGTCGAAGACAAGAAGGAAAGCTTCTCAATCAGCTCCTCCTCCTCCTTCAGCATACCTGTTGAAGCGGCACAAATCGGCACAGCATTTGTACGATACGTGCAATCTATAATTATATATACATTGTATATCTAGAGTAAAGACGACATTTCAATGTAAAATATTTACTATGATTGTAGCATATCCTTGCGTGATTGTGCTCCACGGAATGCTATTGTGCATTCGTGTTGTGGCTGCAAATGCAGCGAGCGTGGGACCATGTTGTGCGCTGTTCAAATCCTTCGCCACAAGAGACAAGGTGTGTACTCTATGCGTACTATGCTTACGCATGCTACTGTGTCTGTAGTCGCCTCTTAGGTCATGAAGATCGACGATCGCATCGAAAATTGGCGACGAATAGTTGCAACGTCGTCATGATGGCACCAAATGCTATTTTGCACAGCAGGTGCTGCGCACAATTTAACAACGCCCAGCTACGCAACATTGACAAAAACCAAAAACATGCATAGCTGCTGCGCTTCGTCTAGCTGTGATACACATTTTTGCGTGCTAACACACGAGCGTTTCTGCTATTTTATCGAGGTATGCATGCCTAGCGTCGCAGGCATATGAAATTATTCAAGTTTGCATGAAAAGGGCAAACACCAGCATGCGCAATGTTCATTGTGCGGCTGCATAATTGTAATTTCCATTCTTCACGCGCATGATGATGCATGATGCATCCACAGGTAGCAACACATGTTGCATTGCGTGCTCTTTTGTCTAGTTGTGTTCCAGACGCGTCGGTACTCCACGCTAGCATGTTAGCACGTGCATTGTAAGGCCATGCTAGCATGCAAGAAGCTAGTCATGCGCGTGTCGCACGGCTTTAGTAAATCAATGTAGCGGTAGTACATCTGCTAGATCTAGAGATCTGCTACTGCGCAGATGCATTGTGCAACAAGCAAAGCTAGAATGCAGAAATTGTGCACATGTCTAGATGTGAAGCCATGATGACATGTTGTGCAGCTCAGGCAGCATGCACAAATTGCACAATAAAGGTTGAATGACAAGTGGTTGGAGTGCAATTGTGTGGCTAGATAGGCATTACATGTGCAAGCTAGCGAGTTTACGCATCATCTAATTTGTGACCTGTGAACAAAAGGAGTGTAAAACTTTCGCATTGCGATCATCAGCTTTTCATACTTGCACACTGACAAAGTTTCAAAGCTCGCCATGCATCCTGGACAACTTTGCGTATTGTGACACATTCATGAAGGATTACAAACCATTATATAGTATAAATTGCCTTGCATGATCAAACAGACAGGTGGCGTCATTACAATGCGAGTAGTAAGAGATTGGGCATCCATGGCGGTGTCTATACATCTAAGTGAGTACAATCAATCAAATTTGCCCGTTGTGAAAAACATGAATCTCGAACAGACGTTTACGAAATTCGTGATCAGGGCTGCCTCTGCCTTTGACCTTTCTACCCAGCAGCGTGTTTTCTGAGCAAGCAATTCGCCGCCACCACTACTCTTACTTTTGCTATCTTGACTGCTCTTATCATTGCTGGGCATTTTTGGACGAGACGTTTCTGGAGAGGCAAGTACTTCTCTCTGACAAACGAAAATCTGAGCCCGTGTACTTCCTCCGTGAGCCCCCATCGTTGCGATTTCAGAGTGAATACGATACGCTTTAATATGTAACAAAACGTCCGTATCCTCCGAGTGGATGATCACCATGTGGTGAGACTTTTGGTGCTGAAACTCTCTTACTTGCGATTTGAATTCATTCCTCAGAACACGGAACAATCGACGGCAAACCGCGGCCTCTTTAATTAGTAGCTCGAGGCATCGTAGCGTGGGATCGATCGACCTTAGCATCCTCCGATATGTTAGCCTCTCAAAAATCGCCAACGACTGTGCGTCAAAGAATAGAGACGAAGAAGCACTCATAGCAGCGGTCGCTTGATTATTTATCTCGTCAGGGGCGTCGTCACCAACATCTCCATCTACAAGCCGAGACCATGCGACATCGCGCGTGTGATGAACCAAAGCACGTTGTACGGCCTCAGCTAATAATCGACTACCCAGGGCCATCATTCTGTTCGTCTCTGCAGCGGATTGGGTGTAACCTTGAAAGCTATTGGCTGATGTTGTTGATACCCTCCTCTTGCGATCATAGGAAGAAGAGGAGGCTGTGGTAGTATTGGTTGCTACATTAGAGCTGCGATTAAGATTTGGGTTACGATTCGTCTCCATGGCGAGGCCATTCTCTATGCTGCTAGCCACTTTAAGAAGGAAAAAATGAAGCTTTACCCCCTTTCTATCACAGGCGGGTGGCCGTCGTTTCCGTCGCCCATTGTGCTCTCCACAAGTCGTAGGATCCTTTTTTCTGTTTGCTCGCAGTTTCGTGCTGATCTTGAGATCGGATTGAGGATTACCTTTGTCTTGGCCTTGTTCTGTCTTCTCACTCTCGTTCGTCGCGCTGCTTGCATCTCCTCGTTGCCGGCCTTCATGCTTGTGCTTGAGGAAGACCAAGGCCATCCACTTGTGCCTCCTAAGCTGTGTGACGCGGGCATCTCCTACTTTTGAGTCAGACAACGCCCGCCATCCTTCGTTTCTGCCGTCACCATCCAAAACCTTGCAAACGCCGTACTCATTACCAAACCGTTTCAGGCTCTCCACGCCGTATTTCTGGGGGCTATCAGATAAGACACGGAACAGATCTTCCCCGTTCACGTCCTGCCACCCACTCGACACTTCAAGCTGCGAGTAGGATAGGCTGTTCTTCGCGGAGGGGGGGGGGTCCGCGAAACGGCGAATACCCCGCAACAGGATCTTCCTAATATCGACGGTATTCAACCCAGCCTGGCGGTCTCTACTGCTACCACTGTTAATGTAGTTCTCGTGTCCGTCCTTACTAGCTAGCGTGTGAAATAACCATTCCATGTGTGTGTCATAGTATATCGCTGCAAGAGCGAGAGAGGAGAAGAGATTCAAGGCAAACCCGCGACCGCCCCTATCGATAGTAGGCTCGGTGCCTCTCCGGATGTCAAATCCGATGTGGCCTGTCACGTTAACGACGTGTCGCTCGTAGGCTACATCAACGATCACGACGCACTTGTTGCCTTCCTCTCCGAAGAAATCCCGATCCCCCCCCAAAGGGCTGAGCACTGTGAGGCGGTTGCTTTGACATGCGGCTTGGATGTTCGCCCGCAGCTTCTGCCCCAGCCGAAGGACTCTCACATCGCTTTCCTCAACTCCTTTCTTCGCATCCCACGACTGGCGACTCGCCCCAGTTCCGTCTTCGTGCGACGGCGTCAAGGAGCAGCCGCCCTTACCGGAGAACAGGAAATCGAAGCAATGCGAGACCACAGGGACGAAAACCCCCTTCAACCAAGCCATCATCGACTTCTCCTTGATGGGGGCAAGGGTGCCCTTTTCCCTTGTGCGGATCATGTTGCGTATCGTTTTGTACCTGAGCAGTCTTTGAATCTCAGCGTTGCTAGCCGCAAAGAGCGCTTGTGCGCGCCGCAGATGCTGTGCCTCCGCCTCGCCCCCCTTGCGGGCAATCACCACGCCGTTTCCGTTTCTTTTGTCTGGATGGGGAGCAGCTGATACTAGCCCAATTCCGCTATTGGCTACCCCCACCGTTGCGGCCATTGAGGGAGGCGATTTCGAGCCTGGATCAGAACCACCCCCCCCCCAAATGCTGGTGGGAGAGATGAAAGCACGAACTGCGGGGCGAGCTGGTGACCCGATGACCATGTTCGGATGCGTGCCTAACAGGGCCTGATAGAACGCTTTCAACCGCCACTGAGCATGCACGCAGAAGCTTGATATCTCGCGGGTGTGGACCTTCAGCAGCAAGGGGGGCGGTATACGCTGATGATGGTAGAATGCAGACTGCTGGTGACGACGCTGCAATGGCGTTGCTAACGCAGTAACAACGGGATCCCAGTCATCGTATACCCCCCCACCGGTTGAGTGTTGTGAAGGAGGCATTAGGGAGTAGTAGCCGCGGTGCAGAGGGGGCTGCGAGGGTAAAATATGTTGGTGGCGACGATAGTGTACCCCCCCCCCTGGATTGGTGGTGAGGAGTAACGATGGCTCACTTGAGACCTTGCGCAGAGGGGTAGAGGATGGCCAGGTAGGATTTGATTGCCACACTCGTTGCTGCTGTTGTTTCTTCTGAAGATGGAAGTTGACTCGACGGGCAAACATCCCTCCATTCCTTCGTGGGGAGGCTGCCATTAGTAGCGACGTGGATGGTGTCCCTACAGCTATTACCATTCCCTCCCCCGTTGATTCTGCCGGGGCTGGATTCACCTGCTTTTGAGAAGGCATATTCATTGGGGAGTGATGATTCGAAGATGATGAATGAGACTGATCATTCTGCTGAGAGGACCCAGCAGCGTACAACTTGTGTGCAGCCATACGACGCACAGGAAGCGTTCGTGCCTTTGTTTGCATCAGAACCCTCCTTCTAAGCATATCGCGCTGCGACAACTCCCTCCGACCAACATTCCGCGATAGCTGTAGCCGTGGTGGGGCCTTTCCCACTTTGCCTTCCATGCTCGGCGAATTGTTACTGCTTTGAGTGCCGCTTCCATGCTGACCTTTTGGCGACGGAAAGCCGGACTTACTGCTTGATCCGAGACCAATGCTCCAAAGGAGGCGACCTTTGGTATTGTCGTGAGATATCACCTTGTTAAGATGCTCACGTGTAATCGCCAGTTTCTTTGAGTGTTCAATACCCACCTCGTCACGTTCCATATCGCTTGTTTCTGAGTCGAAGACACGGGATGTCTCTATGATCTCCGGGACATCTTGCAGCTCGACGTCTGCCGGGATGAACTTATTAAACGCCTCAATGCCCATTTTTTGGAACAATGTTGCATGGAGAATTTTGTGTCTGGTGAGGTAAAAGTGGAGCAAGCGTTCCGCGGCCTGAATTACCTTGACGCTGCTAAATCGTCGTAGATTATACAAACATATCTCGACCTTAACAGTAGTGATCTTGATGATACAGGCCGCGTGTCTCGGCACGCGGGCAGATATCGTCTCCCCATCTACATTCGTTAGGGACACAGCATGTGATGAGACTTTCATCATTTCCGAAGGAACGCTATTTTGCACCATCCCTGCTCTAGTTTCTGTCTGGCCACCAAATCCTCCGAGCAAAACGAATCCGTCCTTCTGATCGCTCGGTGCCAACACATCGCCTAATTTGTCTAATTCTGCAGGAGAGATATCTCGATACCCTTCAAGATTCCCAAGCAACTCAGCCACTTGTACAGTTTCGTGCCGTTCATAACTAATTTGTGCACGCCACGATTTTGGAATATTTTTACTGTCGCCCCTTTCCCTTTCCCGGCGTTTTCCCTCAGTGAGGACGCGGATTCGAGTGTGCAAAAGTTTCTCGAATAACCTCCGTAGTTTCTGTGCCAACAAAGGAAGCGTATACATTGGGAATCGGCGATTCACCCGCAAGCAACGGGTATTACAAATGTAATCCTCGTCTTCGGCACTGTGTTTAGCAAATAAAACATGCGAGAGCCTCGCTGTCGCATAGAATGGCTTCAGTAGAGAGTTAAGAAACATCTCACTTCGGAGTCCCTCCGCCATTGTCAGCTGATTTGATACGCTCAGAAATATCTCGATGTAGGAACTTAGGCAACCCTCCTTAATTGCATGGTGGATCTTCTGCATTAATACGTCCAGCTCGACTTTGCCGTGGAGATATACCTCAACAAGGAAGCCATATGACAATTTTGTCGGTGATGGTAGTTGCGATGACGGAACTGCTAGCGGCGCCGTAGACACATGATCCCTCTTCATTTCATTTGTCTGGTCCCCTGCAAAATCATTTGCAAAGATGTCTGCATGCCTTGTCCCTTTCTTATACACCATCGGATCCTTTATGCTTGGTGGATGAAACATAAACTTTCGTTTACGCCGCGGCATGCCTGCATGTGCGTGGCCTGGAACCATGGCGGTGGGGACATCGATAATGTTGAACATCTTCTCGTGCATTCCAGAAAGAACTTTCTTTCTATGTGACGCCGATTTAACCGGCAAAATTGATGTAACATTCGATACGTTACGTAATCGGACACCGTTACCAATGGAATCGCTACCTGCCTTCACTGCCCCCGTCCCTGCCCGCCGATCTGGGTGCACAGTTACAAGACTTACAAACACAACAGCAAGGCCTTTGTTTGCTAATTGTAGAGACGCCATGTCCCTCCGATATCGCGAAGTTACTTTTTTCCGGCGAGCATGTATATCTGGATTGAAGACGAAGGAAAGCCGTTGTTGCTCACCCTCTAGACTCAATGTACACTTACGCTGATGCCTCTCTGCCTGCTGCATTTCTTTTTTAGCAGTTTCCTCTTTCCAGCGCAATTTCTCGCGACTAATCCTCTCTGATTTCATAAGCCTTTCGTCCTTTTTTCGCTCTCCTTCAGTCTCTACTCCATCTATTTTTTGGGCCTTCACCACTGTAGGCATCGAGAGGGCGGGAGGAAGATTTTGATCTTCCTCATTAGAATCTATGGGTAAATTGCCACTAATTGTTTTTGAAATGTTCATATCAAGCCCATTAGTTGAAGCTGCCGTTGTAACATCGGTAGCATCGTTGTCAATTTGATTGGTTTGGCTTGAGTTATTGATTTTTATTTTGAAAGTTTCTTCTCGAACAACCTTCTTTTCCTCCTCTCCTTCCTCCTTCTCCAAGAAATGCAAAGGGGACAGGAATCTCGAAAAATTCTGCTTGATGTACATGAGCGACAAGAAAGGATCTGGCATTTTATCCGGAAGTTGCACCAGGGAGCACATTGATGGACTTTTGTCTGATGGACGAAGAAATCGCATGTCGTCTCCGTCGAGCTTAGTCGACGGATTTCGAATCAGCACCTTCGCAATTTCGTTTCGGATGAGAGACTGAACCATTTGTTCTAGGTAGCCTTTTAGATGAATAGTGATCTCATTCGAAGGCCTGTAAACTCCCGATATTTCTAAGACCAATGATGTATTAGACGGATTCAAATTTGTGGGTATTGCTTGCGATGTCTCTCCAACTGAGCGTGTTCTTGCCCGAGGACGCGCCTTTGTCATGATCTCCCTTGAATCATTGGCAATAATGGCTGTTTCCCTTGACTTGGCTATCTTAACGTTGCCTTTCGTATTTTCATAGTTTCCATGCCGAAAACGCATATAGAAAATTCGGCTCGTGGCCTGCTCTTTGAAGACAAATAAGTTATTCCCCATTCCTGACACCGTAAAATTGCGCAAAATTCGTTGTGACAGTCGTGTCATCGTCACTTTGGCTCCTAGTCTTGGATGGAGGGGAAGAGAAATTTGTGCTTGTACATCGCATTCAAACTCCCCAGATGAATATCCATATAATTGGCCCTGTTTATTTCCCGGAGCTCTGATTAGAAGCTTAGGACACATGCGAGTTGTGTGCAGTTTCATTAAAAGAGAAAGTTGATTGACTCTCCTGCATGATTTGTAGATTATGTGTCGAAGTAGCAACATTACATCCTCAATGATATCTAGATCCGCGCCTAGAGAGCAACTGCGAATATCAAGTTGACATTCGCTATTTATGCCCATGACAAGCCAAAAAGGGATTTTGGTGTTTTCATTAGGTATTGATGCAGACGATGAAACTATTCCCGCAGGCACTGTAGATGAAGGGTTCGTATCTACCTTTGTTCCGCTCGTGATTTTCTTCAAATTTGCAATTCCCAAAGAATCACTAGTACTTTCTTGTCTCTCCATCTCAGTAATAAAACCATGCATCTGTTGCTGATGTTGTGTTTCTATGGATTTCCTCTCGTCAATTTGTTGATATGCGTTATTCGTAAAAGCAGCATCAATGGAAGGAGGAGAAGATGGCATTGATTCCGGATACCATTCCAAGTTAAGAGAATCCAAGACATTTGCCAGAGAGGATGAGGGTGCTTGTATGCCAAGATTCATATCAAAACTAGTAGGTTCCGAAAGAGTCGAGTTTTCGCTATACACGCGGGTTAGAGGAAGAATTTGCGTCTTCGTCTCCTTCTCGTTCAATTCGTCGTCGGCAGGATTGTCTGTTTTTAACCCTGTTGTTACTGCTGCTCTAAATTCGGTTTTGTCTTCAAGATGTATCTCCACCTCACGACTTATACGAGAGTGATTGTGTTGGGGTGAAGTGGACGAACCCAGCTTAGTTAGCGATGCAGCAGAGGTAGAAGGCTTCAGCTGATTCCGTCGTCGATGTCGATGTGATGAAAAAGAGTGGAGAAGCTCCATGATATGAGGCTTAGGCAACCCTTCGACGTAGAATAAACCTTCGCCTTTCGGGCTTACAACATAACGCACAGGAAGGTATGGATTGCTTTGAAATTGCGAGGCAAACATTGCAAGATAATTTTCATCCATATCGTTGTTGAGAAAATTTGGATGGTCTACACCCTTGCTGTCACTCTCTTCGTCAGTAAGTGCACTTGTGAGAATGGGAAGGCCTAATACCTCCCTCTGCACATGGGTGTCGCTCACGCGGGCAAGGTGTTTCTGCAACACACGCAACGTTCGATGCGTAACTGTCGAGACACGTTTGAGGCAAAGGATGACCTGCCCACTCACAAGAGACCTTAAATTGTGTACGACTCGCCGCATTTGAACCCGAAGCGGAGTGGGAAGGTGCAAAAAACTTAAGTAGCGGTGAACTTTAAAAAACCTCAATGCGTCGGTTTCTGACAGCAGCAACTTCTCCGCAAATCCCCCGAAATCTTCTTGTTCAGATATCTGTTTAGTTGCATACAGTGTCATTTTGATATCGGACTGTTTCTCTATGTGTGGTTCTGTAGTTAATATAATTTGCGTTACCTGCTGTTCCAAGTGCGCGTAAGGAAATGGCGGTAGTGAGAAACAACTAAGTCGAAGGACAATTCTAGCCTGATTTAGATACACAGTCATCAGTATGTTGAGCAGGAACTGAGCCAATCAGAGTAATTACGTTATGTGCTGATAAGCCATGTGCCTTTCTGGCGGCTTTAAGGAGATCATCGAAAGAAGAAGACATAGTGATAGGGAAAGTCAGGGTGGAGCGTTCTCCAGAGCCCTTTGCGCTAGTTCTGGCATATTTCCGTTGATCATTGCGATGATACTTAGAATCCTCATTAGGCTTGCTGCTATATCTGCTATGCGTTTCTTCCTTGCGATTGTTACTTCTACTGTAGCGCTCTATGGAGACAAGTTCGGCCTTGATGAAAGCTGGGGTTTCTCTTTCAGAAACACATTCTGAGGTTCGAATGCCATAAAATGGAGCATCAACGTCGTTATCTTCATCTTCATCTTCATCCTCATCCTCATCTTCATCAACCTCCTCCTGGTTGATCTCCCCAACTAGCACCTCTTCCGTCTGTATTGGGCCGAATCTACCTCCTATCCCTTTAATGACACTTGACCTCCGTCTTCTGACAGCAGACGTTGTTGTAGCACGCCGGCATATGAAAAGCCCTTCAGCGCCTGGAATTTCTTGAAACAATGACTTGAACAAATTTTTGAACTTAAAACTCATGGTATTATTGTCACTAGGCTCCAGGTGCGTCAGATCGATATCATAGACAAACAATACACACATACTCAATGCTTGTGGTAGATCTAAGTTCACCAAGGTTTCTATGCTATCCTTCTTCTCAATGTCGGTTTTTTTATCTTTCGGATCGTTTTCCCCGTGTACGCCTTTGTCATCATTTTCAAGCGCTGTGGGAACATCAAGCAATTTAGAAGAAGTGTATCGTTGTTCTTGTTGTATATGATTTCCAAGAGAATTTTTGTCGGATAAGACAGCGATAGCCTCCCTTAACACATTGTAGATAAGAATTACAAATCCTCGTTTATATGCGTTCGCAGCTACGGTATAGACGTCCTTTTGTATTTTCCGCGCCGCCAACGGGTGCGACAGAAAGTTAGGGTCATCTTCAGTGGTTGGTATTAGATCTCTTTGTGGGCTTCGAATGGGATTGGCAACCTTTGTATAATCGCTCTCATTTGAAAGTTCTCCCTCACTTTCCACGGGGTTATTTTGACACGTCTCTTCGTTTTGAAGACATCTCTGGCTCTTACTGCTATGTACCAAACAAATATCGTCCCGAAGGCATGTATAATGTGAAATTACAATAGCCTCTACGGATCCAACTGCCACTTTAGCAGAAACGGCAGGCTGTTTGTCAGAAATCTCCTTATAGTCCTCTCCATCTTCGTTAGAATGTCCAACATCTACGCGAGGGAAAATCTGCGTGAAAGAAATCATCGTGTTTCCGGCTTCCGTACTACTCTCTGGTAAACAGCCGAACGTCTTGCCAGCAACGAACTCATAACCTTTGATATCACTTACAATTGCGTACCAAATTTGTTCCTGAAAGTCCCGCACAAAATCAAAATCGCGTTTTGTTTTGACTCCTCTCGGCAATCGAAAACGCGTGTCCGTCCTCACGAACAAGTTTGATGCCTGCGGACCAAGGAGAAGTTGTAAATTCAACACAGGTCTAATTTTCACCAATCCATTCAAATTCGCAGTGGAGGCGGCCTTCGGACTGATTTCGCCGAAATCAGTAGGCTGTTCCCACATCTCTCTTCCTGATGCGGTTGGGACTTTATTCCCAGCTGTAGCTACTGACGTTTTACCACTGAAAACCCGATTTAGACTTATATCCGACGCGGACCTATAAACAATCAACGTTCAATGAGATAGTAGCAGAGAGTTAATTAAGAGTAGGTTAGCACTTTTTATGTTGGTTTAACCGTTGTGCCTTTTGGTCCCTTTGTAGGCTGCTAGCTGCCTGGTCGAAAGTATGTAGCGCGTTGAGGCACTGAAGGTCAATCTCATTTGTATCTCTGCAAAGATTCTCCCAATTCACCGCGTGATATTTGCTTATGCCAGGCGGATGAATAGTTGTATCTCCCTCTTCTTTTGAGTCGGTAGATGATCCATTGACGCTGCTACATAGTGATAGCCTTATTCTAAGCACACCAATGGTCTTTGTGGCCTTTCGAAACTGTTTAGTTATATTGTACTGGGCTAGCCAAGTCTTCGTTTTCCCAGAGATCTCGCGGAAGAGAGTGCGGGAACTCAGGGAGCTGTTGGCTAGAAAATACCTACAAACATGCAAATATTGTCGCCTAAAAAGTTCAGAAGGTATGATCATTTGGACTGAACAAATTAGAAATTAAAAAAAGAAAACGCTTTTACGTTACACCCAAAGAAACATCGATGAAAATGATATATTTGCTTCTGACCCTTCTGCGAAACGATGAGAAACTATCGTCTCGAAAGCCCTCTCAAGTGTGTTCGAGCGTAAACGTGCGAAGTGCCACTCGCGCACTTTACCAATCAAACCCTCGTTATACTCAAGCTTTGTGGGCATAAAAGCACCCCATGGTCTTGACAGCACTTCAAGCGGCCGCACATTAATCACCTGATTTATGTTATTTACACATAATGATGATTGAACACCTGCATGCACATACATCCAACTTCCTGGGATAGAAACGTAAAAACATATATGAAAACACAGAACGGATACCTGGTGACTGAGCGCTTTTGCATCATTGGCATTGTTTACAGCATTTTCGGGATCATGGCCTTCTACTGCTTTCCCATTCCAACGGTTTGTTTCGATAATACGAGAATGAACTACTTCTGCAAACTTACGAGTATGTACTCTGCGCTCAGATGGAATCGAATTGAAAAAGCCGAAACGAAGACACGCGACAAACGGTGTCTTCCAACTTAACTGCCCGATGGCGATGCTGTCCCTCCCTATCAATCTTTATTTGAAATCCGATTAAACGATAGAAAATTTGAAATATAGAGAAAGAAATCATCGTTATCGTTATGGTTACCGAAGGTAAAAGCCTGCACACGACTCGTCTGCCCACGCCTTCAAGCTTTCATGCAGGGCTGTCTTTGCATCTTGGACTAGCTCCCGTAGCCTGCGATGACAAAGATGTCAAGCCCGCGTTCAACGGTAGAAACGAATGTTTTCAATTATAACATCAGAACTACAATCAAACGAACACTACCTTGGAGATTTGAGGGGAATGCAACTTAACAGCTCGTCATTTCCTGAGCCATTTCTGCCACTGGTACAACTTCTCCCTTGGCCTCTTAACCCCGGCCCACCCCCCACTTTCAATACAATCACAGAAAACTCGACGTCGAGCCATGTGGACCAAGTTGGACTTTTGGACAAAAACGTCCAAAAGTCTTGAAATCTGCTGTGGCGTATTCCAAGGGAGGATTTAGTATGTGTGGGGGTGGATGCTGAGGCGGAGGAGGAGGAAAGGGAGGACGATTTCAGGGAACCGGCCTTGGCTCGGAATTCATTGTTCATCGTGCCGGTTGCGTCCTTTACGGTTTTGTTCCCGCTTCTCTTCTGCTCGTTCCTAACGTTGGCACGGATGATAGAGCAAATTTGCGTAAGGTAAACCAAGACGCGGTCTCGCTCTCGAATGCCGAGGATATACCTGATTAATCACAATAGTTAAAAAAAACTCCAACGACCCGAGAAAGCAAAATTACATTCGTGATCTCTCCTCTTCAATCGCATCAAGCCTTCGTGTCATCTTTCTCCCCCCTAAATTAGCACTGCGGTTGCCACTCCTCTGCGGCATGGTCGTCATCGTTTTGCGAATCAACTTCTCAAGTGTTTTCGGCAAACCAAGCGCGTACAAAGCAATGTGCATTGTGCTGCGGCTACTGCGACGGTGATTTCGAGTGTTACTGTGACTGCTACGGGTATTCGAAAGAGGATTGTTTATACTCCCCTTCCTGGTATCTATAGAAGCCCGTCGCTGCTGCGAAGCTAATGACGGTAAAGAAGAAGAAAACGACGAAGATGGAGGTGACGAATCTCGGACAGTGATAATGTAGAGCAGGGACAAATCAGCAGTCAATACTTTCACCAGCGCAATGATCGAGGAAGTCTTGCTGCTACTACTTATCACCACTCCCTCTTTTCCAGACATTCGTGAGTACACAAGTGGGACAAAGCTGTGTGGCGGAAGGGAGGGGGGGGGAGGGACGGCATATTATGGACCGATAGGCTTAATGAACTTAACAACAATGTATCTTTGAAGAATGATACTAAATAAATAAGATAAATACGAATGCACACACACACATACACACACACAAACACACAAACACAAACACATACTCACAAAAACCTGTATTATGCAAAAATATATATGATGAACGCACCCTTGCATAATGCGGCACTGAATCGTATCAAGAAGACGCGTTCCAGGCATTTTATACGTTAGTAGTCGCACACGCGAGGCCTCTGGGGAGCTCCAGGCTCGCGGCGATCGTTCAATTACTAGCTGAATCTCCGAGTTATCGTCGTCCCCCCCCGTTTGCTCACTCCCGTGCTGACACAAAAATCCAAAGCAACATTTCACATGTGGATGAACATCAGTGGTAATTTAGCTTTGCTCCGTTCCGCTCTCCTTTCCTTCTTGCTATGTTTCTTAGTCACGTTTGAACTCACCTCGGAGGCTGCCCTTGACCCCCCCCTGAGGATCTCTAATGCCCGCTCCAAGACCAGGCCTAGGGATCCACCAGGGAAGTTTGGCGTGTGGAATATGGGCAGATCTCGACTTAATCGGAGCGAAGATGACGACGCCGATGATGATGATGATATTTGTGATCCGAATTTGCCTTTGCGATGGCTTTCGTCTCTACGAGTCCGTTCCGAATCAGCATTATCCACATGACCTCCCAGCATCCCCACACCGCCCCCGCTGTGCTTAGAGATGATGGGTGTTGCTGAAGCGTAGCGCCAGTTGTTGTCGGTATCTACGACGTATCCAAACGGCCAGATGACTTGACCTGCTTCTTCTTCACCGATTCCTCCGCTCCCTCCTCTTCCGCTTTTTCCTTGGAAGGCATCTTTCTCTTCGTCGCCACCGTAGCATTGCGGTTGCTCGCACTTGCTGCTCCGACTGTGTCCCCTTGGATCTTCTTCCGATCGCGCCTTCGCCTCCTCCCCATTTGTGCTGCTGGCAGTGGTGGTTGCCGGGTCCTTGCTGATCATGATGACCTCACATAAGATGTCTCGATGAATCAAAACGTTCGCGTCAATGTCGCCAAGGCTAGACCCCGCCATCACCCCGTCGGTGACGAGAAACAAGTACGGCGACGCGTTGAGGGCCATTTGAGCGAGAGCGCTGATGCCGAGACGAACCAGATCGGTAAGGCCTTGGTTGTAGCGGTAGAGCCATCATAGTACACAGTTTATCAGGGAGGGGAAGCAGATCATAATCGTGAGATACGAGCAACGTGATTGCAGTTTTGTTTCATCGTGAGATATGTCAGTGGTAGATAAGATACGCATGTCTTGTGTGAATAGCACTCATTGAGAGAGAGCAAGTGAGAGAGGGGGGGGGGGGGGGGGGAGGATCTGCAACTTACCTCGTCCAGATTGATTCTTTCGTATCTCCGCTGCGATAGCTGCAGCACCAATGCCCGGTGCGGATTGATGATGCTGATGCTGATGTTGTCGATGATGGTGTTGCTGATGAAGGTGGGAACTTGGGGTGTGAGTTATGGGACGTCGGTGGTGATGATAGTCACGATGATGATGAGGAGGAGGAGGAGAAAGAGCACTTCGAGAATGGTAGGAGTCCCTGTTGATGATTTATTGGGAAACGGATGAAGAAAGGGAGGAAAAGAAATATATTTAGATAGAGACAGAGTGAGAGGAGGAGAGGAGAGGTGGAGAGGAAAAGACGAATATATTAATGAACAAAAACTTCATGTCAACCGTAGTTGAGCTCGCCGTTTTGATTCCACAAGAAAATGAATATGGGAATCGATGCCAGAGCGTATTTTCCTGAGATGGTAGGGTGTTTACACAAAACGAGTACTATGCGCATAAGATTATGTGTTTGTGTGTTATGTGAGTTTGCTAGACGATGGCCTATTATTTATTGATATTTCAGGATTATCTACATCTTTCATCAACACGCTACCATCAAACTCTTCCTCTATTATCCCCTTCATTTCTGTCTCCCTTCCTCCCTTGTCTCCATTTTTACTTCAAAACAACAATGACAACATGACCGACCTCAGGATAGACTTTATATTCTTTCGAGTCAGATGTTGATTCTCAATCACCGCCTAAGGTAAGAAAAGCGTGCTTAAAGAAGTCGACGACGATGGGGGGGGCAACATCGACGGTAAGTCTTTGGTGGCATCATTTCCCACGTAATGCAGCAAGGAGTGAAGAAAATACAGAATCAGCGATTGAGCGGGAGCAAGTTGAACTGTTTGTCGAGGCTAGATGTAATTGTTATAATCATGTAATCGGTGTAGCATAAAGCAGCCTTTTTAGACCCCTCCCCCCTCTCTTTCTCTATGTCGTCCTCCCTTCTATAACCAACCTGGTTCTGGCCACTACTCTTCTCATGAATCAATACAGTAATGAATACCGTGACTCCTGTTAAGTGTTAAACAGCAAAGGAAAAAGTCTCTCATCTCCCTTTCGATAGATAAGAGCTATGGCAAAGACGATCATTCAAGAGTGCTGCTTGATGATGCCCCTCATCACACAACCCCTCGTGGCCAAAACAAATTACGAAAATATCTTGAGGAGGAAAAAGGAAAAAAAACAATTTCGATGGTATTGAGAAAGGCAAGGCCATCTCAAGTGGCATGGCCTTGCCGAAGAGAACCAACGTTGACTTTTTTTCCTTAGAATTAAGGCATTTGCATAATCAGCATTCAAAACCCTTTGCCGGTAGCGTGCTGTATAGGCTGGAGCTCAAAGACTGGTATATTCTATTGCAAGGGGCATCGCAGAGAACGGGGTTGAAGACAGTGGACGAAGCTCCCATATCTACACCGGATTTACGTAAGAATTGGATCAAATTTAATGAAGGTAGAAGCGACACTGCATGAAGGTAGAAGTGACACTGCCCTTGCGCGTTCTACGCTGATTTATTCCCCCTTCTCCCACCCTCTAGCATCCCCTCATTTCATGGGTTACAACCGATGACGAACGCGAGGCGGTAGCGCTGGTATTGGAAGGAGAATTGTGTTTCTGGGAGGACACGGTACTCGCCCTTCATTTCAGGGTCTTCTCCCGAGATTCTACGGCAACACATTCAAGGGAGTGAAGGCTTTAGGTGAGATCTTCCATGAAACATGTTTTTCAGAGCTATACACTTCACGGGGAGCAGCGGGTGTTTAAGTACCCGACAATGCGGAAACCGAATTCCTCATTCTCGTATCCTGTTCCCGAACAACAAAGACAACTTTTGTCAGAGTCTGGTTCTCCGATGATTAATTTTCAACTGTACCGATCGAGATTGTTGTGAAAAGGAGAGAAAGCCTCCAGCTTGCTCTCTCCCTGGCCTGATAGGTAGACAAGACATCTCCTCGAATAGAAGTAAATAGAGCTGAGAATGCAGTACCTTAGCGTTCGCGTGATCATCGACCAGCACATCAACCTGCCTCGCAAACGCAAGGATAGAGGAATGTTCCATGTATAGTCTTTATTTCGCCCTCATGGATCCTTCAACGGCAGCAGCACCTCGAGCAGGCAAACTGATGGCAGTATCGGCACAGGTGGGGCAATGAGATAAATTCAAAGATCTGCATGCTTGGCATCGTCGGAAAAGGCGCTATATCCACAACCTCGCGATGATGTCTTTATGGACTACAATCCCCAAACTGCTGGGGTCTTAGAGAGGTGCTCTCGGCACGCGAGGCCGGAAGCTTCAATGCTCGGGGTGCTCTGGAAGGGGCGTTTGGCAGTTCTCCCAAACCATGTTATCCGAGATGCGCACGAATACTAGGTATTTTATGCTTGATATTTTTCCTATATAGTTATCGCTCAAAGATAGTCACGCCCGTCGCTAATCTGCGAAAGACTCTGGCATTCGAGTATCTAAAGTATAGGATGTTGTAAGGTTAAAAACAGGTTTGAAGGCCCATGCGCTGCTGCAAGGAGGTTGGCAGTTTGTTCTTACTTTAGGAAAACTATTATGCGCAATATTACCCATATTTTGATAACTTAAACTGTTTTTAAAAAAAAATTTAGAGAAATACGCGTGTCCACATCCAAAAGTAAAAATATAATATTCCTTATCGAATAAACATCTGGTATCTCTTCGTTTGTATGTGCTATACAATTAGACAGTTTATCTAGGTCTTTCTACCGATGCATACGTGTCAGAAGGAGTATATCAGAGTCCATCCATGAGGGTGCGGAGGTCGTGCGCGCTGGCCCTTCTCATCTTCGTGGCCTGCTCCCTCCTACCCCATGGTCTTCATTAGCACACCCCTTTCCCCCATGCTATAGCCGTTAGTACACGTTGTGGGTAGAGTTGGAGATAGGATATACCGGGGGAGCAAGGAGGGAGTTCGCGTGAGCAAAATATAGAGAATCTGTGAGACTGTTTCGGAACTAAATCGGAGTCGAAATCACGACCCACCTTCCTTTATCTTAACGTTCCCTGCCTCTCCCCTTTATATATTCTCAAATACTAGCTCCAGCCAGCAGGCAGAGACGTGTGAAAGGCCCGTTGAAGCGGATTCGCCGAATAGTCAGCTTTCCGTTCCGATGCATCCGTGGCGTGCTGACCCTTCCTGTCCGGGTTTTCCGGAGAGGTGTTGGGCGACTGCGGGCACCGCCTGAAGCAACAGCCAGTGGCTCTGGAAACGTGGATACGAATGCCAAAAGGTTGTTGCACCAAGTACCACGTATTCACTGCGCTCTTTCGTTTTATTTTAGCTGCTGAGTTTAGGTTGCCTCAGGGGAGGCCGACATAGAGTTGACGTTTATTTCCCACATAAAACACGCTCATCTAATTTCCCAACACCTATATTCTCCCTCTCCTCCTCCCCGCCCCCCTCCCCTACCTACCCTCCCTCTCTGTCTCCACCGATCTTTGCGTCATCGCAGACTAGAGCGCGTGGCCTCCCGCATTCCCGATTACATGTTCGTCGACGAGGACGAAGCTGGTGACCAGGGTGGGGAGAGGGCTGCTGCTACAGGGACTCCTCCGCCGATAACCAGTGGCTCTGAAGAAGGCAGCATGGAAGAAGACCGTGTGAACAAAGGGTCCGTCGTAGGAAAAGGCGCGGATTCTCCGGCCAACACGCAGGTTCTATATTCGAATACAATGATAATGGCGTGGTAGATTTCACCAAATCGTTGTTCCTTTACACACAGTATATATAATATATAGATCTAAGCTGGTGTGCTTATCTGCAAATGTGGCATAGATCCCCTTCCAGTACTGATAGCCGCGTGGTGGTGGTGTTTGGCCGTCGTGTGGTGTGTGTGTGTGTGTTTATGTGCTTGTGTGTGCGTGTGTGTGTGTGTGTGTGTGTTTCTGGCTGAGTAGGAACTGGCCGACAACATCCGTAAGGCACTCACAGCGAACATGACTTCACCCGAAGAATTTAAAAAGAAAGTCGATGAGGTTGTAGCAGTAGAAGAAGTAGTAGTAGTGGCGCTACTAAATTGTATTTATAAGTATTTATATAATGCATATATTTGTGTATTATTATATATATAACGTGTTTGTGTTACAGCTAACGGAGCAATACGCTCACAAATACAACATCACAAGGAGGAAACATCCAAAATCCCCGGAAGAGGTTGGCCCAATCATTGCGTGCGCCTGTGAATTGAATTATGAGTAGAAATTCGCAATCGCATTGCCTGGACCCTTAGCTTTGCGTGCATTTATCACCACACGTCGCCGTAGTATCTTGATCGTTAAGAAACGATTCTTATATAACAATCAGATGAAGGCGGAGATAGAGAACAGCTACAATTCTACCATGGTGACGATGGACGAAATAGAAGAGAAACATCATACATGCTTCCAAACAATCAGTGAAAGCAGCGCACTCAAACACGTCCTTTCAATAATGCCAAACGCAACTGGGGTCACGTCTCTCTCCTGCCCTGTAGTGTGAGAGCAGCAATTGCCATCATGTGTTTGCCAGGATAAAATCAAGAAGATTGTGGAATTGAGTTCGGTCGATAGCGATTCAGACTCAGACGCCAAACATGAGGTTATTACATTGAGAAGCTCTCTCTTCCTCCCCCCTCCCAAGCACGAGTAGTACCCACACGTAGATAGTGAGAAAGAGATTGAAAGACGAATATAACACAAGGCAGTCGAATCTTCAAATACCAATATATTTGTAAAAAGCAATCACCATAGTTCTCTCCCCTCCCTATCCCTTGACAAAGGCAATGGAAGTAGCCTATCGACGTATCAAGCAAATAGAAGACATGCAACGTCGAGGAAAGAAGGTTGGACGATTGAAACATCATATAAAAAGGCGTATCCGTATATTTGAATATCTATATATATATATATATATATATATATATAGATTGCGCACTCTCTATATACAGATATAGATATATAGAATATAAAATTATTTATTAAAATGTGTACAAGCATAGTACCTTTAATACACTAACACAGTACATTCTCCGGGTTTTACTAGACGAGAGGAAAATCTATCGCTTGGTCAATCACCCGATGAAACTTCTATCTGTTCTGGCGTATTACTCGACAAAACTCACTTGTGCGGTGTTGTGCGTGTGTGTTTGTGTGTTTTGTGTCTTTGTTTTTTTTTTAATTATTAAATAACTAGGGTCCAACAAAGGACGATGATTTGAAGGAAGTGAAACAGATGGCGCGAAAGGCAAGCTACTTATGATATATGTATATATATATATATATATATATATATATTTTATATATACGATTGTTAAAATACTATATGCCTGGCGATACCGGATAAAGGATGGTCAAACTAATGTTTCTTGTTTAGGCTGGAATAAAGCTCCAAAAGGACAGTGAGGGTAGTAAAATTGACATTTACTATAGTGCAGGCAATCGATGGTTTTGGCTCAGATGATTCATATTTCTTATGTGCAGATCGTCTCTTCGTAAACAAAACCGAGTTCAAAGACAAGTAAGTCAACTCTCCCCCACAATATAAGACCTTTGCTGCAAAAAATGAGAATGAGAGGGGGGTGGGAAGAATAGGGAGAGATGCCGTTGCCATTGCTCCCTGACACAACTTCGTTAGCTTTATCATCTTCTATCACCATTGAGACTTGCGGTTCTTCGCTTCTCAAAGGTTTCCGGGAGAGCGCAGCAGAGATTTTTTGAAAGGAAATATGAAGGCCAATAGGGAAGAGACGGCCACTGAGCGCATGGTAGTTGTTAGTCGGGGGGAGACGGCTGATGTTGTGCAATCCATTTTTACAATTGCCGTTGTTAGATGCAATATACCCGTTTACTCTCTTCCTTTCTTCCTTTTTTACTCTCTCACTCTTTCTCTCTCTCTCTCTCTCTCTCTCTCTCTCTCTCCTCCCTCCCTCCCTCCCTCCTTCCACCCACCCTTCACCCCTCTTTCTATGCGTGTGTTTGTGTATATTTCTCTATCCCGCCTCCAAATCCATCCCATGCCTCTTATCACCTCTTTCCGTTTTGGGCAGCGGCTGCAAGAAGAGATCGAGTCTGAGATGAAGAGGGAGGAATTGTCCACGCAGGAAGTAAGCAACACACTTCCCTTCCCAACAGATTCGTGTGCATAATCCGAACTCAGATGTTTCCCCATTGAATAATGTGCTTTTAGCGTTGGTCGGAGCTGAAAGACACAATGGTCCGCGATCCGCCACACACACATGCATTGTCTCTCACATAGCCAACGATTTTGCATCTTGACTATGGGAATTCGCCCTTTTCTCTCGTGCTTATTGTTGCGTCTAAATGCACATACTCTTGTTTCAATGTGTCTGCTGCAACCTACGCAGCATGTGATGAAGATGCTCGATAAGATGCCACGTTACGGACCACTACATGATCCGATAACGAAGGTGAGGCTGAGAGAGTTGTGTCGCCAAAGATGATAGTGATGAAGATGATGATGATGATGATGATGATGCTATTCAGCTCGATGTAGCGGTAGGGAATATCATAAATCGTCATTGCATTTTGATTATTCCTACTACTCCTATCACTGCTATTACTATTTTTAAATTGGTGCTACGTGCCCCTTGGACTTTTGTGCGGATTGCGATCTCCCACTACTACCAAAAGCGCAACAAGGCTGTACAGAGTGGTAATAGTCTTTTCTAGCCTCCCAGACCATTAAGATTGCAATTTATGCACGCCACAATCATGTATGTATGGGTGTATTGGGTCGTCAGGCAAAGAGGGGCTTGAGTCTGGCCTTGATTCGTTAATGAAACAGTATACGATTAGCGCAAAGAAACGGCTTGAAGGTAGCTTTTACACAACTTGTATTCCGTGGCAAAAAATGTTTATCGAATACGGTATATAATAACAAACGAGATTCATCCTATAGCATTTTCTGCAACACGACGAATCGCTTCGGTGTTTTCCCGCTCAACTTTTAGTTTTTAGTTCGATCGTTCTTTCGAAACACTGTCCAAGTATATGTAGGGCTAGAATTATCACGTTGCGAAGAACCGCGGAATCAAATAATCCTTCACTTCCTTTCGATTTTATATTCCAAGGCAAATATGTAGGAAACGCTAAGGCAGAGGAAGTAAGTGATCTCACCGTGCAATAAATACCAAACACTACCTCCTACTGTATTTTTGAGTCTCTCTGTAATGCCTTTATACACTTCTCTGTACACAGAAACATCGCCAACTACGAGCAGAGCTGATGAGCACTATTGGCCAGATTGCAGTTACTAGGGTAGCAATGCTGCAATTAGATCAAACTTAGGCACTTCGCTGTCTCGCCAATCCAAAAATAAAATTGAAAATAAAGGCAATCGTGCAAATCCTTTCCATGCAAAAGCGGAAAAACCTCGAATTGCATTATCGTTTGGAAGCACAAAGAGCTTTGAGCTACGATGATGCTACTACCCTTGACGGGTTGCTTTCCTCTGAGCGATTTCATGTGTTTAGGACGAAGGGAAACTGGATAAAATAGCGTCGGCTGTTACAATGAATACTGCGGAGAGGTGGTTCTTTGTAGGTTGGGAGTGTCAATTCTGTCAAATTACTTCCGCTTTTGCAAATATTGATAAGGCCTCCATGCTACATAAATAGCCTCTTGCTCTCTCTCTCTCTTTCTCTCTCTCTCTCTCTCTCTCTCTCTCTCTCTTTCTCTTTCTGCAAACTGTATCCCTTTACTCTTGCTCATAAAATGAAGTTGCTGCTACTCTTGTTGATGTTGTTGTTGTTGTTGTTGTTGCGTTTGCGAATAATCGGTTGCTGGGCTTCAGGGTGATGTCCACACTTGGCCAATTCGAGAAGAAGGTGAGATTATCCCTACGCAGCTAAGAGGACTTACTTCATCTTAGTTTACGATTCTTCACGATTCCTGTCCATTTGCCCCCCCCCCCCCCCCCCTTTCCACACACACACACACACACACACACACACACACATACAAACACTAAAAAAGGTACTTCCTCTGATGAAACGAGGGGCTGATGAAGAACGTCTGCAAGTGTCAAGTGCGTAACCGTTTAATCGTTAGGAGACTAAGGGTTGTAGTAGAAGAATGCTAAATGGATTTAGACCACACCATGACACATATGTACCAACGTCGATAATCATCACATAGCCGGAGACCTCGATGCCCAGATCAAAGCACGACCGCCTCCCACGCTTGCTGACGTCGAGGATCTATCCGACGCGAGCGATGACGACGGGTTCGAAGCTCACAACAACGACAACAACCACCACCACGCAGACGGTATTGCTACAGGGGAAATCGCAACGGAAACGAATACTTCCTCGCACCCAGATCCTCTCGCTCAGGTTGACGGCAAGAAGGTGGCATTTATGCTGTTGTATGAACACCTAAAAGGCGAAGAATGTAGTAAAAATTACATATGAGGGCGGGTTTGTGTGTGTATGTGTGTATGTGATGGGGATTGTCAACCTGTTTACTTGCCGAGTGTGCTGTATCATATAATACATACGAATGCAGGAGGAAAAGCTTGCGATCGCTGGAAAAGCCTTTGAGAAGGAGTCAAGTCCCCACTGCCAGAGTATAATGCGACCGACAAAGGTCTACGCAAAATTCAGAGTCAATCAGGAGAAGAAAGAGGTCTTACGATCATGTATTCGTGATTAAAAAAAAGGAAATTTGAATACCATTAATTGTGTTACGGCGTTAATTTTTGGATCCGTTTTGCAAAAGGCCATCGTCTCGAATTTTTGTTTGTTCTAGCATGAAACTACCACGTTTGGGAGGGAGGAAGAGGGGGGGGCAATCATACAAAGCTGACCTTGCAATTTTTAATTTCCACCTAACATATATCGGTGTTCCTATTAATATTCTCCTCGCAGGTGTTCCATATTGCCAAGTTAAAGACGCCCTTGACGAAGCCGCTTCAAGATGTCATTCAAAGGTGGCGGAATGTTGCTCTTGTCTACGTATAACGCCGTACGAAACATCGATATGTTTCTCGATATTTTTTCCCTTAAAGTCAGTTGCATCCATGTGTGAGGGTGATTCTTCGCTATTCCTCCCTTGCGGTTATCAACTATCTGTTAGGTACCGGACCCCGATGTTCGTCATCAATGGATTTTACAACGATGTAAGATGATAGGGAGAGTTATGCTGCTGCACGATTTGCTCAAGCATATAAGGGTGGTGTAAGACGGTGTTTTCATGCTACTCGGTGATTTAGATGCGCGCCGAGTTCGTTCGCGACGAGGCCAAAATACACTATTTTGTTGTCGAGTGGGCGGAGAGTGCTTTCTCGTGGAAACAGTTCCGAGGTAGGGTAGTATGATGGTGGAGACAGTGGACGGCATTTCGCACTTGTGCGTTTTTGGGCCTCCGTATGTGTGTGTGTGTGTGTGTGTGTGTGTGTGTGTAAGTGGGTGTACCTGGGAGAGAATATGCCTTGAAACATATATGTATATGTATTTATACACATATATATATATA
>ADNK01001562.1:0-7500 GCA_000320545.1 Bigelowiella natans CCMP2755
TATATATATATATATATATATATAATATTCAAATGATGAACTTCAGGAGGACATTAGCAAATGAACCCAACGATAGCTTGCCCCCTGCTGCAATGCAGACGCAGCCAGAGCCCATATGCGGAAGGGCAAATCGCCCACGATGTCGCGACTGATGCACTGCTGGCTGCGCGTTCAACTACTACCTTAATGTCGGGGAATTTCCTAGTGAGCGGGGGCAGAGAGATCCTGGGGAAGCGTATCGAGGGGAGCCTCAGCTTGGGAACGATTTTACACGTTTGCGGCACATCGTCATCGTCGCCATCGACGTGACAGCCCGACCCCCCTCTCTTCCATCCATGACGCTGTCGCGACGGCATTTGGGTTGGATGCCGGGAACCGTGACGGGGACGCTCTTTGCCGATAGCTGTTGGTTGCGATGAGTGGCGTTTGCGAATGGTATGTGGGGATGTAATCAAAGTATTACTTTAATATACACATATATATATATATATATATATATGTGTGTGTGTGTGTGTGTGTGTGTGTACATGTATAATATAGATGCAGCAAGAATCATCAAAGCATCCTCTTGAGCTTTGGAACGTGGGGTTAGGTGTGTATATATAGAACTATGTATACTTGTACTGCTACTTGAGTGACCTGCACTGGCCATATCTTCACCTCCAACTTTACCACTTTATAGGCACACATGATCGGTCTGCTCGAGAGAGCGATTGGTCGATTCATTGGTTTGGGGGAGAGTACATGCCCAGCAAGGGGTCGGTCATGGTAGGTAATGACAGCCCCCATAGTCACGGGGAAATTGGCAAATATAACTTACTTATGTGAAGCTGCAAATTGTTACTACTTATCATTGCTAGTATCATTATCATTGTTAGCATCACTATCATTACTATTCAAGTATCAATATCGTAATGCATTCCATGGTCTCACCTCGAATCACCCTTTCGCTCTAGCCAATCCTCGGGCAGCGGTCCCCTCTCCGCAGCCTTTTCGCGACAGGAAAAGAGCGCACATACACACACAAATACACAGAAGGACAACAAAGAGACCAGTCATCATCAGATGTTCTGCTGTGCTCTTTGTGTTTACAACAGCCTGGGCGAACTTAAGAGCTTACTCGATTTCACCCCCCCCCCCCCCATCCCCCCCCCCCCCCCCCATTAGCATCACCTTCTCTGTTTTCGGGACGAATTCCCTGGGTAGCGGCACGCCCTTGACGCTTTCCACATCGCGGATGTTGATTCGTTTCACCTAATATTGCATTGAAAGTTAAGCTCCTCGCGAACGCGACGCCACTCATCGATATTTTTGTTGTCTGGGGTAAAAATCCCCAGCTTTTGTGCAAGTGTTATTGCCGAAGAAAAGGGCTTGAGGACAGGCCGAGCGCCGGTCACGTATCATCTTTATGCAGAGCAGGGCATTTGCTACATAAAGGGCCACCACCGTGCGGTTTTTCAGCAGATCCTCCGGCAAATCAAGTGCATTCTCCAAGTGGCCTGTGTCGTTGTCGAGATGCATGGAAAGCACCTCCATCTTGAACCTATCTCCCAGCAACTTACACCTACCAACACAAACAACAACAACAACAACAACAACAACAACTGTTTTCAAAAATGTATCCCTAAAATATGGAAACACTCTCTCCCCCCCCCCCTCCCTCTCTCTTTCTCTCTATCTCTCTCTCTCTCTCTCTCTCTCTCTCTCTCTCACTTACGCAAACAAACAAATTCGTGCATACGCAAGCATCTTCATAACATAAAGACGTAATAAACCGCAACAGCATAACACCGACGAAGAGGGAATCAACAAAAGGCCGCCATATCCGTATTTTTAAGCTAAATACAAAGCCTCTTCTCTCCTCACACGTCAAAACGATAAGTGTAGCAGGTGGTAAAGAAAGAAGCTCACTCGTAAACGGTTCTGCAGTATGGAAAAGCGTTCCACGATTTCTCCTCCAAGGTCGTCCCCCTCAGTGCGGGAACAAAGGTCTTAATCCATTCCGGAAGTCTCCGGCTTACGTGAAAGACTGATGATGATGACGATGATGGTGATGATGATGATGACTCGACTAGCTCATCACAGTTTTAGCTTTTAGACGTAGGACCAGAATACTCAATTTAACACGAAGAAGGCAATCAGCCAGCAATAGACGCAAGGGCACAAAATTAGGCAATAAGCAGCAACCGAAGAACAACTATATTCACATCGAAACACATAGCTAAGATCGTAGTGAGCAATTCTCGCTGTAGTAGCAGCAGCCATCACACGTCCTTTCTTGTTGCTTTACAATGGTATTATAAAGGAAAACCACCTTTGTGTGTAAACTGTCCCTTCAGCTTTCCGTCATCAAACGGCTCGCTTGTTAGAACATCCACTTTATCGCCTACAAAACGGATTAGTACAAATTAAAACCACCCACTCACTACCCATAAAATGATAGAATAGGAGAGAGACTTCCCGCTTTATGCAGGACAATAACTATCTCTTCGTTAACCATTCAAATGATACAAAAAACTATTCCTTCAGGTTCAAAGGCTATTCGGTACGGACTGATGGTACAATAGTAGAACTGCATCGTCGCATGTGCTACAACCTGTTCCCTTCAGGGATAGCTCTTCCGAACACCGAGTCACGACATAAGGAAGGGCAGTCTGGGTGCAAAGTTTGGTGTGGTGCGCAATGTTATTAGAACCAAAGTCTCCCATATCTCCCAAATCAAACTAAAAGCTGGGCTTGCGAACAACACGGTATGATTATGCGTCCAGCATTGAAAGTTTAGAAGTTTAATCCAAGGATTGAATCTTCCCTCAATCGCAGCGGCAGAAAAGTCAATAGGTAATTCTTATCGGAACTACTTGCAACTATGAGAAATAATAAACACTTTAGTCAGATATTTATTACCTTGAATTCTTCTGTCCGAAGCGGTAAGGGCACCCGAAACTCCACCACCTTTGGCATTCTCTCACTTTCCCTTTGGCTTCTAATTTTTCGCGGAAAAATACATTTCTGATGGGAATGAGCATGACACTAATTCTGAAAGAGCGTCATTCCGACGACACATCATTCTCGTGGAAATCTTCGCCACGCAGGGGTGGAAAAATATTTTCGAAGGCGGGATATCCTCAGTAAGGAAACGTTTCTATATCTAAGGTCAACATGTTCTGGCTATTGGATCGACCAACAAATCGCCGTGCTGAAAATGTGGATGACGTGAACGAAATCCATATTTCCGTACATTCGCGCTTCAATTACAACAGGAATAGAGAGGGGGGGACACCAGTCGACAATATCGACACATTTTATACGAATAAAGAACGAATTTACCTGCGCCAACTACGGGAAAAACCACCTTCTCGGCCAGAAAAAGAAAACAAAGGGTTTAGCCCCTTCAGGCACCCATTATCATCTAGGATTCCAGTGGAGGGAGTTTAAATTTCTAAATCTTGAGTCTATAAATCCATGCGACATCTAAGAATTATTGTCGCAGAGTAAATCGCCCCACGTACGATATGATGTCCAGTATGGGAGTTTCGGCAGTGCGACTTCTCTTACTGTGTCATTTTAGTTGATGGCCTTCGGTGACATTAATATAAAAATTAAAAATGTATTAACACAAAAAAGGTCAGATTCAAAATGGAACAATTCACGAAAAAGACATTGTGCAATATTCTTCATCAGTGCCACATTCTCTGTTCTGTTAAATATTTTTTTATCAAATAGAATGTAATATCTAGGTTATGATAATCTCGGAATGGCTCCCTTCTTCTGAAATTATTCTAAGACAAGATACGTTGTTTCACTGACGCGGTTTCTGAAAACGAATACCAAACGCCGTTTTTTTTTGCTGTACGTCTTGTAATTACTGATGTCTCATACATATTTTCAAAGGCATTTCCATTTTTTCCATGTCGACTGCACTCCTGCTAGGTTCCTTTTAAAAGTCTGCGACAATCATAAAAGGATGTCGTTCTATTTCCGCGTCATGAATTTTATACATTTACCCGGCCGGTGCAAGCATTTATATCCGGTCACGGTGGCCATCGCTCGAGGTGGAAGCGGATAAGCAAGCCTTTCTGCAAAGGTGACGCCCATTCTCCACTTCTCGCCATCTGGCTAGAGCCTTGTGATCTATCCAGCGTGCATAGTTTTGAAACGGGTCAAACGTTGGGAGCTATTTACCGAAGAATGATGTTGTTCGATGGTGAAGATCAGCGAACTGTAGAGCACGAACTCATTATCAGTTTGAAGGAGAATTTCGATAATACATGCATATTTTCGCTATGAACTAGTGAGATCTCTGTGTATTTTGAAGAATAGGAGTGAGGCCTACTATCTTGCTATCATATAACCCCTGTTTTGCGGCAAATCAGTTGAGAAAGAGGAAGATCTAAGCGAAGGAATAAGATGGGTGCATTAGAATTTGACTTTGCCCAGGTTCGCAATAGAAACCCCTCTTCAAGACAGCACATATCGCTGATGTTGCATCCACCGCAGGTGTGCTTCCAGTACATGAGGCTGATTCGCTTCTACAACCACACAAACTTCTTAATCGTGGCTTTCGGAGCGTTCACTTTAGGCGGGAACATGACATACGACACGTTGAAGGACCTCCTCGTTTTGTATTTCTCCTTCAATATAGGGCTATATGGCGGAATTTACGCTCTCAATGCGGTCAGTCAGTCTCCCGCTTAATGCCAACAATGGGGAGGGAGGGAGAAGGATGAAAATGTGATTTCCCCCCCCCCACACGGCAGGTTTCGGATGCTGAGGACGATGCAAGAAATCCCAACAAGCGCGACAGGCCGATCCCATCAGGGGCTGTGAGCGTTGAAGGGGCGTTGGTCTTCATTACATTCTTATGGTAAGCATTCATTCGTACATCATAGGAAGGATAGGAAACGATACGAGAACAGTCCAAGTTCGTTCGAGAGTGAAAGCACCGGATCATCAATCACCTAGACACATCCCGTTTACGCTCCCCAACACTCATATTCTTTTTAATATACCCAGGACGTTTGCCTTCATTTCCTCGTTTATGTACTTCGAAACGGTGGACTATATCCTCTACTATCTTGCCTTCATCCTCGTGAACATTGCATATTCCTTCTACTTGAAGGTAGCAGTAAGCTGTTTTCCTTGCCCCTCTCCACCTTCCTGCGCCGTTCTAATAGTAGGGGAAGTTCCTCGTATATATTTGCTCATTCTCGTCGCTGTTTTGGCTTACGTTCAGCAAATGAAGTACATACGATTCTTTTCTGCTGCGGTCACGTCGCCACTGCGACTTCATATGGGGGTGAGCAGCATTATTCAATGGAAATATACGATATATGGACACACACACACACACGCGCGCGCGCGCGTCTAAATGAGTACTGGAAATTGTACTTGCAATACTTAGCAAAACAACACACAGCGTCAAGTTATTCGCAACTAAGTGCTTTGATCGCTGCATATCCCACCACGACGCCCATGTTATCAGGCTTTGATCACAAACACATCGGTACCTTGGACGGCCGCCATCATCGTCTTCTGCTTCATGGTAAGTGACTCTTTAAGAACCGGGCAGTAGACCCATTCTTTGGAAAAACTGTTACCTTCCCACCGCTCCCCGCCCCCCTCCTGGCCCTCTTCCCACGAAATCACCATAACTTTCCTCTCCCCATCTTCTCCGTTATCTTCTCTCACCATACTGAGCATCAAGAACTAAATGCTATGTTGGTTTGTGTGTCCTGCAGGCATGTGTGCAATGCACGAAAACTAAGCTTGAGAAGAAGTTGCAGTTTAAGGTGAGAGATTTGACCGGGGTGGTAAAAATGAGTGGGGGGGGGGGGGGGGGGCTAACGATACAGCGCAGCCATAAAACACGCGGTAGAACGTAAGCCATTGGCTCACTCTCCCCCACCCCCTCAAGAGAGACTGAAGATATTATGGCTTTCGCGTCATTTTGATTCCATTCACGTAGGAGTGCAACGGGTGGCCGCCCATGCGGTTGGAAGCGCTCTGTCTTTTCGGGATAGCAAGCTGCATGATCATCCAGGCTACGACAATGGTACGTAACCTGTGCATCGATGCAGTGGTGATTGATTGCGGCGACTTGGCAGCAGCGCGGTGCGCGATGACGCCCCGTTGCGTAGCAGCGAGGCCACGTCACCTCGTGAGGACAGCCCATCTCTACATGGTGCAGTAGAATAACAAGTGTCAGCCTGGTGAAGTTGCTTCCAGCATCCCTCCCCCAGCATCATCATCATATTCTTCTTCTTCTTCTTCTTCTTCTTCTTCTTCTTCTTCCTCTTCATGATGGTTTATCTCGGTTCTTCTCCATCTTCAGGTGCCTGCTCACCACGGTTATTTAATGATTTCGGGTGTTTCAACGCTATTCTTCCTCGGGGCCAGTCATTTCAGCAGGTGTGCGAATATAGTGACACCGCTATTGCTGCAGCAGCCCTGGGAAACACGCAAAAAAATGCACAGCCTCTCCCCGTTGGTCCTTACGAGACGGATTAGTAGCTTGTTTGGGAGAGGAGGGGTGTGTAGGGAGAGTACACAGTAGTGTGTTTAGAGAGCGATTTCAATGAACCCAAAACAAAACTGATTTTGCGCACGTGTGTGTCGTGGTTGATTACGTTGCTGCAGCTCTTGCGCCTCCGTCCTTATCGGCGCGGATGTAACACAGAAGCCGAAGAATATGTAAATGATCTCACACCATCATCGTCGTCATCATCATCATCATCATCATCATCATCATCCCACGTTTGGCGAGGAGGAAGAAGATGCTGTTGATCAAAACTTCCCCGGGTGCAGGGAAAGCAGCAAGAATGTATTAATTTCAAGATCTTGCGCCTCTTCATCTAATTACGAGGAGGGTGAGGACGGTGGTGATTGTTGAAGAAGGGCTATTGATAGCTCCGTTTTATTGCTTTGGGAAATCGACGCACACAATGTCAAAGTGCTGTGATGAGAGATTTGATTCCACCCTCACCCCTGTGGCCCAACCTACCTATTCTATTCATACTTAATTAATGTGTTACAATGTCGTCTGTCTATAATTATACAACATATAGATATGTGTGTGTGTGTGTGTGTGTGTGTGTGTTGTATCGTGTGAGTACTTCCTCAAAATGACAGAAATTTTAACATATATATATATATATATATATATATATATAATGAGTATTTGCTACTACTCGAAATGTGTTCATTCTCAACTGGGATGCGCTACCAAAGAGCGTACCAGGCTGTAGAATGCTCGTTTTATTGTGTTTGTACGTCACTGAAGAATAATGTCATGAGGACCTTAAAAAAAAATACTACATATACAACAACGGACAGCTTTACTGCATGCCGTGTCCCTTTCTGCATTTGTGCTCTGTCTACGCGCGTGTGCATTGATCGAGCATGCGCAAATGATAGAAACGACAGCATCGTGTGATCTAGACTAGCTACTCTGCGAGCTGTGAATGGGTCTGTCCAGCCGCATGGGAGTTGTTCTAGTTGTTG
>ADNK01001562.1:12500-15000 GCA_000320545.1 Bigelowiella natans CCMP2755
TGAGAATCAACAACGAGCTTTCTTCATCACCATCATTGTCATCACCATCATTCTCATTATGCGAGGAAAATCACCTGTAAAGACGACGCCGTAGTCCTCGTGGCTTTTGAGAAATCTCTGAAGCTTTTGATTCGCCCTCACTTCTCTAATAATCTGTGGAAGAAGATGGGATAACGTTGGAAAATTATCCTACTATCGCATCGTCAAACTCTTATCAACAAAGCAAGATGTGATTCTGCAACACTGTCGTAGACCATAAAAATGACTGGCACTTTCCAATACTTTCTTACTGGGCATTGGAGTTTGCTTGAAACTGATGTTTGGTTGTATATCATGGCGACAACGACTGCCATGACTGTTTTGGATCGCTTGATGCTGCGTTCAACGCTCAAGAATACATGCATGCACTATGCATAAGATGTGAGTTAATGTGTGTACGTGTATATGCTGTATATGCGTGTGTATGTGTATATATATGTGTGTGTGTGTGTATGTGCGTGCGTGTTTGTGTGCTATAACCCTCTTCGCACACATCAGGAATCCCTCAGGAACGAGAAGTGTCGAGTCTTACAACAACAAAAACGGCGCATACATACAAAAAAAGGCCGATAGCAGAAGGAGGAGTCACACCAAAGAATGATAGCAAGGGCAAATATCTTAGCGCGGATGAAATGCACAGCGAGCCACTACGCACCATGGGCGACGAAAGAAGACTTAATTCATCATTTGTTTGTGTTTCTTCTGAACGCATGTACACATGTGTGCGGTGATAATCCGTTTCCTATTATTGTTTCGTCGCTTCAATGGTTTCATCAAAAATATGTTTGCTCGCCCAAGCGTTCATCATGCGAATACCTTCGGTGATAGGCACGTAGTTCTGTCTTGCATCCGTCGCCATATCCTTTGATGGTTGGATGATAGGAGGGAGGGGAAAAGAATGGGGGGGGAGAGGGGACGAATTGAATGACACACGGTGTATTGGCAAACGCACTCCTTTTCCGCATTATCACAATCTCGTATTTATAACGAATTTTCTCTATATGTAGCCTTGGAAATGGTTTCACTGTTGTCTTGTGAGTGGTTGTATGACATTTCGCTGGCGCTCATGATTGACAATTGATGCTAACGATGACGCCCATATTTTCATGCAAAGGCCATTTGTTTCTTCGTGAACGGCATCGGGATGAATACAATGCAGCAGTGCGGCTGGTAATGCTGTGTGCGAACCTGAAATGACATTGTCCCTCTGATAGCAATGACCATTTTCCGCTTCTTGTGATCGGCAACGACGTAGTAGTGCAGCCTGGAATGATACATACAATTTGTTATATATATATATATATATATATATATATTATTGAATTTCTGAAGCATATATATATATATATATATATATATATATATATATGCATTATATACATAAATATCAATATTAAATGCCAACATATCCTGGCGATGATGATAAGGCTGATGATAGGAAAGAACCCTATTTTCACTCTTGGTTGACCACCTTTCTAGATCTGCAACCATACTGGCAAACAGCATATCGCTGGGCGAGAGCTGTGCATCGATAGCCGCGAGCACAACAACAAGACGCAACACACAGCAGGATAAACGGGGGAATAGAGGGACCAGGAATGGGGCGGGGGGAAGGGGTGTTGGAAGCAATCAAAATAAGAGGATATCAGTAATGGCTATCATCACAAATACTAATTTTATTCTGTTTGACATTGAGTGGTTGCGACTGTTATTACCCCCGTCCATTTGAGGAATGCCCTCTCGTTTGAATGGCAGCATGTCGCCCCAACGCTATCTTCCACCTGTTATGCAAAGCACAAGCGGCATTAGCATTAGCATTAGCATTAGCACTAGCACTAGCTTTAGCACTAGCACTAGCATTAGCAGCGGCACTGGTAATAGTGGCATTAGCATTTGCCGGACTTTCATCGACTCACACGCAACAACACTTCTGACCGCCAAAGCATGCACATAAACACAAATATAATTATATATATATATATATATATATATATATAGGAGATATTTGCATCATAATACTTATCTCTAGTATCACGACTTCATCATTTGAAGTCCCCGCCACCCATCTCTCTCTCACCTTTGGAGGGTTACAGCAGCAGCCACCAAGCGATAGGGCACTGCAAGGTTCCAAGTATAGCACTCTGTCCCCGTCGGTTAAAAAACGTCAATCATCAGATATAAGGAGATTGCATATGAGCAAAGTTCGGTGCGGAATAAGGCACTACACCGCTCATATCTCGCAAAGACACAAGCAGCTGCCTGCCATAGTATGCAATTGTATGGATTTACTAACATTGGCCATCCACACGCTGCGACAGCGTATTTACTGTAATACCTAAGGAAAGAGTCAAGGAGAATGAAAAGGTTATTACCAACACGCACACACACACACACACACATATACACACATATATACACACACATATATACACATAGAAAGAAAAGATAATAGAACGCCGCG
>ADNK01001562.1:20000-37281 GCA_000320545.1 Bigelowiella natans CCMP2755
GTGCTGTCCAACTTCAGTGCTGGTGACCGCTGACCGGGCAAGCACCTCAACAAGCTGCGCTGCACACAAGAGACAGAGAGGAAGAGGAGAGAGAGAGAGAGAGAGAGAGAGAGAGAGAGAGAGAGAGAGAGAGAGAGAGAGAGAGATAGAGAGAGTTGCACAACGAGCACGATGCATGCCAGCATGCGCATGGCCAGTGAGCACCAGAGCACGCAAGTGAAACTCGGTTTGTGCTGCCATGACATTGTTGCCGTTTTTGTGTCTGATCATGTCCCTGCTCCTCTGTTGTCACATGCTTTGCTCTCACAATTGTCGATGATTTTTTGAGACAGATGCAAATTGCGGAGATCTGGTGCACCCTGCAACTGCAACTGCTAGCTAGCTAGACTGCCCAGACTGGACCAGTCTAGCAGTCACCCCACAGCGGTACACTTTGTTGTTGCGCTCTTGATTTGTGCTCAGATGTGCAACTTGCATGCGAATTTCTCACTGCTCTGGTGCTGGCAAAGCGCTGTGATGGTTTCACACTGCTTGGTCAGAGCTCTCTGTTTGGACACAACTAGACAACCTGGCAATGCTGGAATGGGCGTGCCAGAGTGCAACGTGCACTCTGAACGACACTGTTCGTACTTAGCTCGTCAACAACCCACACATGAAGGATGATTGTTCAACTCGGTCATGGTCTCATGCCAGCATGCAAGCCGGCACAGCCACCTAGCTGTCTTCGCTCTGGACAGACTTGCTCTCTCCACACCAATGAAAGAAGATCCGGTGTCCCTGCTGTCCTCCAGTCCTCACATGTTGGTTTTTAGCAGGACCACAGAGGAGCATCGACAGATTTCACTCTCTAGCTTTGCAGAGCTCTCGTCATTCATTGTGTCACCGTTGAGCCTTTTGATGATGAACCAGCTAGCCAGACGTTTTCACGCTACTTTCTCATCTTTCGGACAAAAACGGGAAGGCACGATGACGCAGCGATCGAATCATCATCTTGTCATGATCTAGTTGTCCCAGCTAGCGTGGGTAGCCTCCACCAGAGCATGGATGCGCTGAACTCATTCATTGCTTGCTATAGCTTGCTAGCTAGCTTGCTAGCTAGCTAGCTAGCTAGCTGCAGCTAGTGGCGGCAACAACACCATTGGACTAGAAAAACATCCCTAGATCATGCAGTGTACGTGGGCAGAATGATGGTTGCGACCTCACCCCCATTATTTAGCCCAAAGTTGGTAATGTCGGCGCGACATTTCAGGTGATGCTGCAAATAGCATAGCATCGCACCGTTTAGGCGAAGACTAGGAGAGTGGTGCTTGCGCTGTGCGCAGCATGCGTTAGTGCGTGTGCATTGTATATGCAGCTTAATCAAGTCGCGCGCAACGTGCACTCTAAAACAAGTGTTATTCATATATTTGTGTGGCTATGGGGGGGGATTCGAAATAATACTAAACGTGGCTGTCGTAGCAGCGTCGAGTTATCGATAAAATCTGGCACTTCTTCATCTTCCATGCTAGGATTTAACTAAGAAATATCGCGACATCCAGATAGTCACCAGTTTCAAAGTGCAGTTCTCCGAGCGTTTTGTGGCCGTCGCTAGATCTGCGGGTAGAGAACGTCTCCCCGACCACTCGTACGACTCGTTTGCCGGTTCGATCTGGATAGACGAACGCGAAAGAAAGCCTCGCAGTTCTTCTTCGTGCAGCTTTCCGTACACCCTTGATCAAAGAGGTAAGCTCCCCCAGTGTAGCATCCTTCCATGTGTAGATCTGGAACTCGTCGTCTGTTGGCTCTTTTTCCGAGTCCTTGAAGTCCTCCGCTTTGTGGTGACCCCCTTGCTTGCAGAATACCCGCAGTAGTAACGGGCAGATCTTTTGTCTGTCAACCGAAGGACGGTCACGATCACGACGCATTCGGTTGAAGGCCCCCATTCTCTTTGGGCTTCTGTCTCGGATACGTTCTCGGTCTCGGTCGCGATTCATTCTTCCTCCTTGCATCCTTCGCTCTCTCTCTGGATGACGTCTTATCTCTGTATCACGGCCGCGGTCTGTTCCGTTAGAAGAAGAATAAATGGGTGAATACGTTGGATATCAATATATGCGTCGGAATGCTTCAAAGAAGAAGACTTCAAAGTAAAATCTTTCGTTTTGAAGTAAATGTTTCACCTCTATCGCGGCGATCTCTATCACGATTCCGATCGTTATCACGATCGCGCGGACGATTCCTATCTCCTCGTCCGCCATCTTTATCCCCCCTTTCGTCCCTGTCCCTCACCTTCCTATCCTTCCCGTCGTCTCCCCTGTCCATCGCAGGCTAGTTCGACCTTCCGGGTTGCGCAACTACGAGGAGAAATTCAGTATTTCTTCGTGTATATGAATGCCCATAAATAATACTATTTAAACAAAATATGCTGCTAAAGGCACTCTAAATATCTTAAGTGTCCTCAATTTACAATAGAATCAGAGTCTGTCGTCGTAGTTTCTTTCTGAAATGAGATGGCTAGTATATGGAGACTCCGGGAGTCTCTAGAGTTGAGGCACGAAGATCCAGAAATTTACTGCAGTTTTTACTTTAAGATTCGCTAATTTAAAGTAAATATCTGGAATTTATAAGTTGTCGTTTATCATAAATATCATTTATCTTATATCGCATATGAAATTATAGTCATGTTAGTACATCTTATTCATTCTGATTTTCTTTCCACGTCTCTCCCCCGAGCTGCAACCTGCATTCATCAGAAGGAAGGCAGATTCATCTGGATGAGGACAATGGCGGTTTTTAACTGATTGTGGAGGATGAATAAAGTGGGTTTCGTCTTTATGCTCAGTCTATTTAAAAGAATAAAGAGAAGAAAATATCTATAACCAAAAAGGTCTACAAGCACTCTGAATTTGTCCTCTTTCATTCGTCAGGACACGGAAGCTTGGATACACTCTAAGTTCAAATTCGCCCGAATAATGCAATGGTTTATTGTCATTTTTCCTCTCCTCCCCACTCTCGCTGGAAGATGCGTAACTCGTGACGAGGTACACGAAAACGAGTTTTGCTTCGTTCCTGCCCTTCGGGGTTTCTAATACTGTGGTTCTGTGTATGCCATCTTCATCTTCTGTTTTTACTATACTCATAAGTTTCTTATACTTTAGGGCTTTGTGGTTGGGGGTCCTGGCAAAGATGGCATCCCTTCTATCAATAGCCCAGAATTCAATCATATCAGCATCGCTGATCTGAGCGACTCCTCGGTGGTTTTGGGAGTTTACGTAAGATTCTATACACTGTTGATATACAAAAGAAGACATAACGTGCACATGCTCTGTGCAGCGAAGCATACGCGCACAATCCAACCTTTGAAAGCTGGAGGGAGAAAACTGAAGAAAATGTTTCACCATCGCAGTTGAACGGGATCGCTCGGGCCTACCCAACTTACATTCTTCGGTGGCATGAGATTGTCAACGACAGGGTAACGGATACATCTATGAAACTTCCTTCATAGTGCGGGAATTTGCGTAGATACCTGCGAGTTTATGCGCCTTTCTGCGCGCTCGTGTGTATCCCCACATGCCGTCTTTCATTCAGTTTTCGGAATAAACGAATTATCTTTCAAACGGCCTGACCTGTCAATCATCTCTTTGCGCGTAGTTTGGGAACATATCCGTGGCCATAACCTACAGCGTGCTGGCAGGATCAAGGTGCGTAGTAACGAAAACACGAAAGCCACGCATTTCGAACCATGAAGAATAAGTTGCTTCTTTTGCTGCTACCAATGTTTATATATGTAGCGCTGGATTTTACGTTACAACGGAGCATGAAAGTTTTGGGACTAGTGGACAGCTCTATGAAGTACATCCCTCGGAATTTTGCGATATCCTCTCTCCCCCCCCCGTCCCCCCTCCCCCTCTTATCCTAATTATTTTTGTTTTTTTCTCCTAATTTTCTGTTCGTAGTCTTAAATTTCAAATTACACCTTCGATTTCGTGTAATCAATGTCGGCACATTCCGAAGTTTTCCTTCTCCTCCCATCCCCCGCCCCGTCGCTGGCCAAACCCTTTCACTATCAGAATAACCTGGTGATGTACGACCGGGGGTCAGACAACGATTGGGTGCAGATACCAGGACTGAGCACGTCATGTGAGCGTCTAAGGCGACTACCGCTTATGCACACGAAATGGGGAACATGGGTGTGTGAGGCTAACTCTTTATCACATCCACCTTTTCGTGTTCGTTGCTCTGGCTGTCCTCCCCCTGCCCCCCCCCCCCCCCCGTTAATGAGTACAGCGCTGTGGCGGTTGTTGCTGGCTGGCTTCATCATCATTACTTGTGGTCCTCCTTCCTTCTTTACGCAGAAAGAGCTTCACCCAACGACAGAGTTGCTGTCGACGAGAACGGGCTACGATCGTGACTATTCCACCGATCCTTATCCGCAGGTATTAGCGATGATGATAATGAGAACAAAGAGGATGATGATGATGATGATGGTGGCGGTGATGACGGTGATGAGGAGGAGGATCATCACGATAATGACGGCAGACGACGAGGATAGGAGCAGCAAATGTTACCATCATGTGTGCCAGTGAGTGCGGATATGAAAAGAGGGGTGGTTGATTTTAGTAATTTGATGTTGCAGTACGCGAGAAACGGGGAAATTTATTTCATCACTTCGTTTCGAAAAGGAGCGAATCCGTATGACCTGGTACGACTATTACAACAAAAATAACAACTACTACTGCTGCTGCTACTGCCGCTCCTGCAGCCGCAACCACATGATCTTTAACAACAAATTGTAGAAGCCATAGCCACCATCAAATATAGCAGCACAAACAAGCTAGAATTCGTAGTCATAGCTACTAATATTGTTGCTCAAAATTCGATGAATATCGTGAAATATATATTCGTAATCCATCCCTTCCTCCCCACTCTCCCAACACCTCCTGTTTATTACCGCAGCATCCAAAAAAGTCAATCAGCTTTCTTCTCACCACCGGCACAACAGAACAGTAAGTTATGATGATCATGATGATGATGGCGCAGGGACATAATTGTTTCCTGCAGACGTAGTTTGACTGACTCTCCCCCCCCCCCCCTCCCTCTCCGGAAGGTATATATTCCATTCGGCAGTGATCTCGGAGACGGGGTCCTTTGCGTTCAAGTTGTACAATAGCACGAGTGCGAGCTCGACGCATGCGCAGTTGCAGCAATACGGGGCGGGGGGGGAGGACGAGTGGAAATACTACTCTGCACAAGATGCTCTCGAGTCGTTCGGAATCACACCGGTCTGTCTTTCCATCGATTGTAGCCATCCCCCACCCCCCCACCCCCCCACCCCCTGCAAGAAATTACCTGCCTCGCAAAAGTATTTGTCATTTATATGAGAAGAGGAGGATATGACATCGACTGTGCACAGAAACCGACGATGAATTCGCAAACACGTACACACAGTCGCGTTTTTTAGCACATGTATTAACCTCCTGGCTACTACTATGCTGCCTCTTCTACTGCCTTCCTGGTGTGCCATTATAACCCATTTGCAAACTGGCGACGACGATGCCAACACCGTAATCATCAGGTCGGCACGATGGAAATGAAGGACTACACAGTCGTCGTAGCGTATTCTCCAGACCACGAATTGCAAGCTGCATGGCTAGGTATTAATTTCACCTCTTCCGATGTACAGCACAACACTTGGAACAGAAGGGGGTGATGACGACGGTGCTGGTGAGGGGGTGGAGGGAGAACCAAGCACCGCTCGCACTTATCCTCATCCTCAGATCGACACGAATACATTGTTTGTCCGAGTGAACAAATCGTCGCTTTTTCATCACTTAACACCGAGTATCTTATGTTTCATTTCCCCCTGAAACACGCGTTTTTTTTAAACTTTATCCCCGCCTTCGGGATCCGGACCTATCACCCCCCACCACCATAGCTGCTGTGTAGCTTGCTCTCACCAATCGTCGCACCAATCGTTAATCATCAGTCGCAACCAACGTCTCCATGAACGGCTCTGACTGGGAGGAGAACTTCGCACTTATCAACGGAACTACACTATTGAATTACGTTAGTACCTTCGCATCATGTAGCCTCCTATTGCCTGCTTACCGCACCATTTGCTTGGAAATCGAACGCTGTTATCCTTACATCCCTCCTCCCTCCCCCTCTATTCCAACCTTGCAGCTGAGCGTTCGGCCGACACTGACGTGGGGGTAAGTTTGCAAAAAGAGCTGTGTGAAGCAAAATAATACGTTTAATATGAGTAGATATGAATCGGCGAGGCAATGTGGTGTTTGTTGTTATAGTGGCAGTAGAAGTAGTAGTAGTAGCATATGGAGCGAGGCTGAATAACCAATATCTCTCGTCTAAGAGTAGCTGATATCTGCCCGCATACCAACCACCACCACCCTTTTGCAGGTTCAACGACTACATGAAAGAGGGCGTCTTTGATGTCTTTACCAATATCAGCTCGGCCTTTGCTGAGGCGAATACCCCCCCCCCCGGCAATACAACGCATAATAATGCATCCGCGCTGAGTGTATTGAATATGACCTCTTCATCTTCATCGGCTCTGGACGCCATCGATGCTACGAATAACCTGCCCAGCAACAATTCATGCACGATGAACTGCTCGGCAGGGACACAGCCTGTGCACAAAGTGCCGATTCAGTTCCCACGTAAGGAAGGGGGGGGGGGGGGGGGGGAGATGCATGAAAATGGTGAATATGATGAATGGTATGCGTGGATGGGAAGCTTACGTAGATTTACATACTATTCATCAACATTATGCATTGCAGGGATCGTGAAACCGTATTGCTCCTAGCAGCGTGTTTGCGCTGTATAATTCTTGTTGTTGCTGCAATTGCTGTCGCCGTTGATTTTTGACCTGCTGTTACACATGCCATGGTTATTGCAACCAAAATGCTACGAACCAATCTCACAACCCCAACGATAGAGGCTAATAACGAGGAAATCGCAACAGCAAATTGCGTGTTATTATTAATTTGCATCATTGCTTAGTCTATCGCCTCCCCCTCTTCCGGTCTTACTGGTTCACTGCGTCGGCTATATACCCCAGAGCTTACATATTGTGTGTTGTCACACCCCCCTCCCCGTTCCCCCTCTCCCCCCCCCTCTCCCCCCTCCCCCCCATCTGCCTCCCTCCCTCTTTAATCAATAAATCCCATCGAAAATTTTTGAATTTGTCCACAAATCGATAGCCTTATGAAGGGGGTAGGAGGCAGTCGTAGTCGCCTCATTTATATGCTGAGGGGAGGGGGGGGACGGTTAATGCTTCTCGCCTTCTTAAATCTCTGCACTGTCACCCCTGAAATGGAATGATGGATGATAGGGTGCAAGACGGCGCGCAGTTTCGATTCGAATCATTCGATCCCGATATAATCTACCAGCAGCCATGGAGGTGAAGTAGGAGTAATAGTAGTAGTAGTAGTAGTAGTAGTAGTAGTGGTAGCAGCAGTAAGTAGTAGTTAGAAGTGGTTAGCACCAGTGGATATAGTAGTAATTAGAGTAATGGTAGTAGTAGTAGTAGTAGTAGCAGCAGCAGCAGTGATATAGCCAACCAATTCAGCAGATAAGCTCGTCCTCCTCCCTCTTCCCCCCCCCCCCCCCCCTCTAATAAATGACCACTATGAAAGGCAGCATCGCTGATCAGCGTTCGGCTAGATTGCGCTTTTTATCCTCTCTCTTTTTATTCCCGCGTGCCCTCAATACACCCATGATGCTGTTCGCAACGACGTTGTGTGGAGATCTGATATGCCGGTGCTCGATGATAACTAACATCAGGCCGTGGATGGTTGCAAGCATTGCCGTGTTGAGCGTGCTGGCCCTGGTCATCGTCTCGTGCCTCATGTTCTTCCTCTACCACTTCTTCAATCGAAAGAAGTAAGCGAAGAGTCTCGCAATGCCAGCATGCAAAGATGGGAACAGATATGCGCACGGCCATAGCCACGCAAAACGAGACAATTTCAAAGCTAATTATTGGTGGTTTTCGCATCCCTTAGGGTGCTGTCGTCATTGAAATTCAAAACAACGTTACTTACCTTATCCATATACTTCCTCCTTTTCCTGCCCCCTCCCCCCCCCCCCTCTCCCCCTCTTGCCCTTCAAGATTCGCGAAGCTGAACGACGCTGATGAGTTCGTTAATGGGTCTTTGAAGGATGAGATGAAATTGCTCATAGAAGCTGGCCTCATCGATCCAATGCAGCTACAGAACGGCGATAACCCTGCGACACGAAGAGGGGTAGGGGGGGATGGGAAAAGAGAAGGGAGTAGGAGGAGGAGTAGGAGGAGAGGGTCTTCCGAGAAAAGGAATGAGGGAAGGGGATCCTTTTGATATTATAGACATTGTGTGTGATATTAACAATTTCATAACCATGCACTCTACACATCGGAGTGCGACATATATTAATATATAATATATATATATATATATATATATATTAGATAAGGTGGTGAGTTGTATATATATATATATATATATATATATATATTAGATAAGGTGGTGAGTTGTATATATATATATATATATATATATATATATATTAGATAAGGTGGTGAGTTGTTGCGTCTTTATCGTCGTCTTCGCGTTTGGTTTTGAGAGCATTGCTTACATCTCTCTCGTTTGAGGTGTTGCTCTCAGAGACAGAACCTACTACTTAGTCACTGTAACCTAAACTCGATATGATTATTTTATGGAATCATTATCGGCAAAGTCTATGTACGCCTTCTAACTATCATGTACAGTTTGTTATTAAAATTTCCCGGTCATTATAAATTGCGCGTATATTTTCTAAATGCGTAAAGAAAAAGCGCTTGGTTCCATCTGTTGGTGTATCAAACCATACATTTCCTAAGCTAGCTAAGCTAGCAACTTCTGAAATATGTTTCCCATCTATGCTAGCTACAGCTGTATGCAAAGGATCTCGAGCGCCAGCTAGCCAGCAAAATAACTACAGCAAGCTACGCTACCTCTAGCTAGCTAGACCTAGCTAGATAGCAAATTGTGCAACACAGCTAGCTAGCTAGCAGGACAGATGCTTCGCAAGGCTAGAAGGTCAACATGCTAGTATGGCTAGGTGGTGATGAGCGCTAGCTAGCTAGCACAAACACACACTTGATCATTTCATCGCATCCGTTACATTAGTTTAGCTAGCTAGTTACTAGAGTTAGTCTAGCTAGCTAGCCATGTTCATGGACATTCAGCATGCAGCATGTGATGATCAAATGCACCGAAATCATCACACATGCTAGCATGACACGTGCGTCTGGATGTGCAGACATCTAGACCTATACAGATGACTATAGACACACGTATGTTTGATATGTGTAATGAATACCGCTGTATTGCACAGCTACGTGAGCATGACCATTGAGCAAATTTAATTTGATTGATTACATTCGTCTTATGTGTAAAAATACAATGCATTGTGATGTCTAGATGCACTTACACCAACTAAATGACCAGATGATCATACACGTCTAAACATCTTAAAGTGCATTAGTGCTTTGTCTAGACATGGCTAGAAGGTCACACACGGTTTCTAAAGAGTGTGTAGAGGTACCAACATCTGTAGCCAGATGGACTTCATTCATGTACTCTGTCAACAACAAACTTCATTGTAGTTGATACCATCTAAGATTAGTGCCTATTTTTCAAAATCATTTGTCATTCATCCCCCTTGCTCCGCTATTCTTGTTGAATGATTCAGATATCGCTTTAATTTTTTCACTGAGATTTCGTAAGTATCTCTTTTGATCATTTTCCATTGTCGCTTGCCCTCCTTTCTAACTTCTTTACAAATCCAAGCTTTGTTTTCTTCAATAGAGATCAGATGTGATTCTAGGCACTGTTTCTGCCATAATAAGGAAAGTTTTACACAGCCATGTTCGTCATTTTCACTCTCTAGTAGGAGCTTTCGAAATTCCTTCTTCAACCTAGGGAGATAAATCTTCTTAGCTGTCTCCGGCTCTGTGCTTATTAACATCTCATGACGTTCAAAAGTTTCAGGTAGTAGGCGCTTGAAAGCTAAGACTAACATTGCAGAATGTTGTTGCAATCTCTTCTTGTCTTCATCTGGAAAATAATGCACTAATAATTTTGCACTCAAAGTACCAATACCATAGCCAATGCAACCAAACACTAAGCAGAATATCGGCAACAGAGGACCAGATCCAATACCAATGACAGCTCCCACTGCACCTCCGATAAAAAAAGAACTGATACTAAGTCCCAAGGCAGTTCCATTCCGCAGGAAAGTCGCTGCAATTTTTACACGATACATGTGAATCTTCTGCTTTGGTGTCAGATCACTTCTTTTGTGTATTTTCCAAATGGTCCATGCAAATTCAATAATGAACATTGCTGCACCTCCGATCGACGCTAATCCGCCAGCCAAACCTACTTTCAGAATCTCCGTAACAGCAAACACTGAAATCCCGGCTTCAGCAGCACGCTGGATTACTGAGGAGATTGCTACAACCTTTTTTGCAGTGTCCTCATCGTTCTGAAATTTTGCTAATCTCTTCTTGCGAAGACCGTGTTTAAAATCAATCGCCAAGAACATAAGGACTCGTTTTCGAAGATACTTCTGTTCAGATAGCTTAAGGCCAAACACTTTGCTAACCCGATTCAAATGATATTCATTGTCAAGATTCGTGTTTCCGCAAGATATTTCATGAAGTTCGTGAATGAAATTCTTGTGATTCGGATGCTCTTGGTTTGAGATATCTTTCCGTATTTCATCCAGCACAAACCCGTACTGAACATATTCTATTGCTTTTTCCAGTATCATGCGAATATCCTTCGCTCGTTTCATGACTTCCATTTCTTTCTCTCGAATTAATCTTTTTATGCTGGTTTCCATTACAGAATAATCAAAATATTTTTTGTTCCTACTGCAATTTTCGAGATTTTCATTACAATTTTCCACGGGGCAATTATTAGTAGAACCTAATCTTTTGATATCTGAGAGGCACCCTCGACACACATAGTGATCATTGCATGCTTTGCAGGGATGATCTTCTGGAGATTTATTCGAAATTGAATAGATCTTCTTGCAGCAATCACACTTTGCATTTTCGCTTTCATTTCTAAATGTTTTGAGGTTTTGCATCTCTATTTCATCCCTCTCATTTGTAATTCCGATTTTCTGCGCCAATTCTAGCAAGTTCAAATGATCGTTCGGAAGGGAAACATCTTTCTTACAGTAAGGCGCCAAGTGTTGAATCTCTGATTGAAATAATACCTCGAATACACGCTCCATATTTACGATATCCTTGAAAAATTCTTCTTTCTGAATCTTTTGGTAATTGCTAACTTCATTTTGGTGCTTCTCCTCATTAGTATTCTGTTGGCTCTGGGGCTTACCCAAAATATTGACGAGAGACCTTGCGAACTTATTCCCCTGAATCTATAAACAGCTTTGTTAATTATTCACTACGGTGAATTTCAGTATGTGAAGAAAACCTTTTCATTCCTCCATAGGTGGAAGAGATATTTCTAAGTTTATTTATTTATTGAGCCTTTAAAAAACAATAGTCGAATGAGAAACCTCTATTGCTTGGCCCCTTTTTTCGATGAATTTTTCCTTCTTAATGAACTTGCACAAATATTTTCGCATGTGCTCAGGAGCAGGGAAGTGTTTTTTTATATACATCCTTCGGAATTCCGTTGTTCTTTAAAGTACACTTCAAAACTAATAAAGGAACTGACTCAGAGAAGACACGTATAAATGAGCAAAGAATTACCTTTTAGGTCGGTGTATCGAATTTTTTTCTTTTGATCACCGATCTCAAATATGTGCATGATAACTTTCTTGCCATCAGTCTCGACCTCTTCCCATCCTATCCTTCTTATACGAATCGGTGTCCCTTTACACATTTCATCAGTTGGAATAGAACCACACCGTCGGTCATGCTCAACCCAACAACATCGAATTGGATCCCCTAGCCTGGACGGTTCATCCGTGTAGGCAGCCATCGACATGGACAATGAATTTTGACACTAAAAGGAGAAAGACAAAAGTGTGTCATCAGCCTGTCTGTCAATCCGCCAGAGTCCGGACTCTCCGCAGCTTTGTGCGTCATGGGGAGTGGACTCCGGAGTTTCAGACTTAGTTCGTCTTTTCTAAGTCTGCGTTCAAACTTTCCACCGTTCTTTTGGACAAGTGCGACAAGATATGCTGCATGTCGGATACATGAATCCCCTGGTAGAAGTCCCGCTTTAATTGGCTCCATTTTGCTTTCTTCAACAGTCGATGTGCCGCAAGTGGTTTGTGCAAAACTAAGCATGATTTGCCATAAATGATCTTATTCTTGAAGTCGCACATGGCATTTTCAAGGGAATGACTAATCCGCGACAAAGCGAAGGACAGACAGTACAATCCAAAAAACGTGTGATTGACAAAAAACGGGACTGGCCTTGTGAGCGTGCCAGTGTGCTGGGCTAGCAGGGTGCGCACGCAAGCACATGTAACCGTTTTGAATGATTTCGAACTAAAGTTGTCGCTGCAAGGCGGAGCCCTTGCTAGCTTGCCTGCAAAGCCACGCTAGCATGCGATGCATGCAGCGCAAATGACACAACAAGTCGCCGTTGTTGTGTCGAACAACATGACCGTCGTTGCAACGCGCGTCATCCATGTTTCAGGTCATTGCGTGGGGCGTGCCAGCGTGCACCTTTCCAAATGCACCTCACAATCCAGATGCTGAAGACAACTCGTGCGCAGAATTGCATCCTTTCAGATGTAGGGATGCCCCAAGCTAGCAAGCTGGCAAGCTAGCAAGGCGGGAGTCATCAACGTTTGCATGTGCAACGTGAGATGTCTGTTTGTGTGTTCTGGGCTTCAAGGAATCTGAGTTTCAGTCGTACGTGGAAATTTCAGCAAACACGTTGACAAGAGACATTGGATGCCACAACACAATGATGATGCAACTCCACATCTAGTAGCGTCGATTTTGAGATTTGGTGATGGGGTTCTTTGGGCTTCGCCAAGTAGCCTTTCCGCTTCGCAGCTTTCGCTCAAAATTTTTCTGATGGTCATTGTGCCGAAAGACAAACAAAAATGAGTCATACTGAATTAATCACCGATGTGAAGATGATGTGCAAGAGTTTTACATATGATTATCTATGGGAAAATTGTCTCTATTTTTTCTAGAATTCAACTAAAATTTGTTTGATTTTTGTGCAAATGGTGTGTTTAGTGACCAGACGCTTCTTTTGCACTTTATGCACAACGCCCTTCCGTTTTTTCCTTTCTTTTATCATCTGATGGATGTAGCTTAGCTTAATGATTTCTCTAAACAATAACACCGCACTAACGTATTCAAAATCAACGATCTCAGAAGAGAAATGGGCAGTTTATTTTACTTTCGCCTTCCAATGTCGTCCCAGAATGAATGGCCTAGGAAATGAAGGAACATTAGGTTGGAAAAGCTGCAAAAAAATAGCTTAAGAGCGTTTACGATCGATCTTCGAGTCCCTTTTTCTTTTCTGCCTCTCGCCGTATCTGAGCAACAAAGGAGTTTCTCGTAAATAGCAGAACTCATAATATATTCTGCATTTCGTTTCTAAGTCCTTTCAAAAGATAGAAATACGACTTTTGCGTCCCCTTCGGTCGCTTTCTTTGGATTAGATTTCCGCACACGCATTCTTCGTCTTTTTTGGGAAAAGTAGACATAATGAGAATATTCCGCCAATCATTAAAATGACAGCAACGCAGATTATTAGCAGATACTATTTGAAAGAAAGCGAAGCTTAGGTTTGGGTACAAATTCGTACCCTTCTATCTCCGCCACTTCATTGAGCCGCATCGCCCGCCTTTTATGGAAAATGAAAAGTAAGAGGGAAAATTTTTGCATCTGAATAAATCGTATGATGGAACATTGTGCATAGAGGAGTTTGCAGTGAGGAAACAAAGAAACTGTTGGCTTTCATGTTGAGAACCATTTAACACAATGAATCCCAACATTGCTATCGTCATCATTATCTGTATTGTCATCATCGTATCGATATATTTCAGCATGTTTTTAACCCGAAGTCTGCGTTCGCCGCCATTGTAACATATCCGAAGCCTTTTGATACGCGAGTCATAGGATCCCTAAAGCGATTCCATAAAAATAAAATTAACATATGGACATGTATTAATCTCATTGCCCCCTCCCCTCTCTCTCTCTCTCCCTCTCTCGAAGTTCACGTGTCTATATCATGCTTTTGTTCACCTGACAATTCGCACATTCACGATCCTTCCATATGGTTTAAATATCTGTATGAGCTGTTGCTCGCTTGCACTGTGCAAAAAGAGAAAAAAAAAGAACACGCACACACACAAGTAAGTAACGATCTAATAAACCACAATATCAATGTTTTGGGTTTAGACTTTAAACACGAACAAATCCGCATCCCGACGCCTCATCACACAAGCGTTACATAAAATGCACGCAGGAAGAATTAGATGTGTATAATTGATTGATACTTTGGATGAAGATTTCCAATAAACAGAGAGTGTTTATGGTCGTGCCGCTGAGTAGCCAAAGAACAATATTTGTGAGAATTCATGCACCGCATGTTCATAATGAGATGGGCGCTGAAGGAATGCTCATGCCAACACATACGTACACATACTAGAGATAGGGAGAGAGGAAAAATAAGAGAAAGATAGAGAGAGAGAAATATAGAGAGAGAAAGAGAGAGAGAGGGAGAGAGAGAGAGAGAGAGAGAGAGAAAGCACGCTAGTATTATTATCGCCTAAATTAATATGTTAATTATCTTTAAACAGCCTGCAGCATTTCCGTCATTCAAGTGCAGACCTTTTGCGTGTGATTGGCATAATCCAAACGTAAAAAGTGTCCGTCGAACTTAAGATCCATGTTCTTCTGTACAGCATGGCCAACCTACATAGAGGACAAGCACACGCACACACACACACACACACACACACACACACACATACCCACGCACCAATAAATTATCCTAGGTGTGCATGTGTCTGTATATGTGTCTGTCTGTCTGTGTGTGTGTGTGTGTGTGTGTGTGTGTGTGATATGCAGAATCCAACCGAGGATGAATTCCTGAAGACGACGTAAGCGTTCGCCGTGTCGCGCCCAGCTTTTAACTAATGGAATAGCATGCTCCAAGTTAGGATGGAATCGAACAACAAATGGTAGTGCATTTGCACGATTTTCTAAGAGTATCCTTACTATTTCCACAACCTTTTTGCCTAGATACGCGACACGCTTCGACAGCTTCACCGACTGTGGGGTCATAGATCTATATGCCAAAACAGATGAGCATCAAACCGATTTTATTCTCCTTGTATTTTCTGGAGGGACAAGAAGAGAGGTGTACGCGACTCATCGTCCAAGCGACAATGCAAACGCACGCCAACTAAATTGAAAATGCAATTATCGCACTGATACATTACAACTACTACCTCATGCGTGCGGATTCGACGGGGCCGAAACGTGCGCTGAAAAACTTGCGAATATGCTGAATCTTCGTATCTACGGGAACGTTGCCAACAAAAAGCGTTCTTGACGCCTTTTCCCTGAAAAGAAGTATTGTAAGATTGGACACTTCTCTTCACCGAACTCCTTCTATATTTCGGTGTCATCACACACACACACACACACACACACACACACCAATCGTCTTGCTTGAACGATTTTGTGATGTTTCTCTCCATCAACGCACGGCGCCGTCTGTTCTTGTCTTGTCGCTTTCTCTGCAGTAATTTTTGATAGAAAGGAAAAACAAGGGCAGGCAAAAGCCGGATATATATATATATATATATATATATATATATATATAATATTTACATACGTATGTATCTTATAAATATTTATATATGTGTGGGTAAGAACAAGACTGTCCTCATTGCGTGTTCCAATCCCTCCTTTTTTCTCAAAATGAAGCATCACGCACTGATGCTGCTATTTCACAAGCGCATCATTATCACCACCACCATCATCATCACATCATTATCATCCTGAAATATAGACCGTCGTGTCTCAAAATAACAAAGAACCGTGGTGGAATGCAACTTATCACAAAGAGAGGTATACTATCACATGGATTTATCGCTATACTCGCCAAGGCATTATTGAAAGGGCAGGGAAGATCTGCTTGACCTCAATTTCCTCAGAGTCAGGAGAGTCGCTTGCACTATCATCTTCGTCGTCGTCATCATCGTCACCTATGTTTTCATCAGACTGAATTCTCCTCTTTTGTAGTGTGAGCCTCCGATTTTCTCACTCCCCCCCCCTCTCTCTCTTTCTTTCTCTCTATCTCTCTCTCTCTCTCTCTCTCTCTCTCTCTCTCCCTTAGAGTATAGGCTGACCATAGGCAACCTCTACCCTTCCTTCTTTTTTATATATGAACGCTTTTCATTGTATCATAAATCTCATGCTGCTATCACTTTTCTCGTCTTCGTCGTCTGCGCTGGTTAGAGGCGTATCCGCTGCAAAATATGAGTTTTATAATGATGCAAACAGCTATGAGGAGGCTGGGAGATAAGGGCGGAGAAGAGAGAAGAAGAGACTTATGATTACTATAACTAACGTCTGATTTTACCATGTATTATAAAATATAAAATAATAAAAAATTCATTATCGTGACATCGACAAGCTCACTTTGATATGAAATCATGTATTCCAGTGTGTATGCGTGTGAGTCAGTAGGCGTGTGTGTGTGTGTGCGTGTGTGTTTGTTTAGGACAGTCTATCTCATAAAACACATTCCAAATGTATGCACACATAATAAATATACATTTTTTTAAATATATTTATTATATAGATTTTATAATGAAATATGAAATCAAAATTACAAAGCGATTGTTCAAGCTCGTCTTCATCTTCTTCAGCATCGTCCTCGTCGCCACAGCCATCCTCAGCTCCATCTTCTGCCTTTTTTATCGTGTGAATTGCCAGGCAGGGAAAAGCACATGTGCTTCAATTTTTATTGAGCCCAGAAGGGCGGACTCCTAGCTCTCACAGCATGGAAGTTTCATATGCATATATCCTTCGCCACTTAGCGATTAGAATAAGAAATGATGACGATGAAGGTGTGAGAATTTCACTTCTTTTCCCTCGTAATCGTTACTACCTCTTCCGATTGCTGCGGCTGCTGCTTAAGGCCCCTCACCGTTGGTTTGTGCAGCACAACCCTTCCGAGTTGCTGTGGTGAAATATGAGAATGGCGTCGAGATAAATCGAGAGGAAAATAACAGAAAATATGTAGAAAGAAGCAGGCAGAGAAGGAGTAGGAGAGAAAGAGAGAGGGAGAGGGAGAGA